>LOEQ01003516.1:59810-85528 GCA_001685075.1 Bramus lutescens
GCCTGTGTACTGTTCTCTATGTCTTGTCACCTTCCTCATGTCACTTTGCTACTCTTTTTGGCATGACTTGCCAAGGAACCATGGGTTCTCAGCCCCCTATTCTGCAGGTGTCTGTCTAGATTCTTGTGTGTAACCAGCTTAATGCATTCCAAGAATACCCTGGGTCACTTTCCATCCCCCAGACTGGCTGGTACTTGCTTTCTCTCTGCACCACCATTGTCTCCAAATCTCTCTTCATTCAAATGCTGGCTTCTGCCCCTAACTTGGCCATCAGCTCCTAGGATCCTCTCCTTTTGGTTCTATAGTTTCCCACTATCCTTTCAAAGGACCTCCCCTCATTAATAATTAATTATCTGTATAGGGGTACAAGGGAGGTGAGCAGTCTGGTGCAAGAGTATGTGCTTAGCATGTCCAAAGCCCGAATTCTAGCCCTAGGACCCCAAAGACCGTTCAATTCAGCTGCCACTCAGGCACATGCGTTTTCTGTTTGTGACTTTCTGCTGCTCCCTGTCACCACTTCACACACATCTTCCAACCAGGCCCTAAAGGCTGTGGTAGAAGGTTTCTATGTCCTTGGAGGAGCCAAGACCACACCCCTTTATCATTGACTTAACATCCTGTCTCTCTATGTGAGGTGGCAATGAGTCACCATGAATGAACCTCCCTTCAAATTGATTATTAAAGGCTTTTTTGTGAGGTCCTCTTGGGGGTGGATTGATGGTTAGAAAAAAAGTGTTGGTGTCGATGCTTGAATCGCTGCAGAGTTGAGTAGGGAGTCCCTGGGTAAACCTAAAGAGAGGTCTGTGATTATGAGAAGGTCTGCCATACATAAACCTCTTAAATATTCTGATACATGTGCACCAAGTCCAGGTTTATGGTGTGCTAACAACATGCAGGCCCAAACATACTGTTGAAATAAGATGAAAAATGAAATCTCTTTGATATTGAATACATGCATGTGTACCTATATGTGCATGTGTGTCCACATATATGCATATGCACGTTTACCTGTGTATATCCACACGTATGCACATATACCTGTGTGTGCATGTGTGTGCACTTATACCTGTATATGTGCACATGTATGCATGTATATCTGTGTATGCACACACATATGTATGCATGTGTATGTATGTATACCTCTGTGTATGCACAATTAACTGTGTATGAACATACACCTGTGCATGTCCACATGGATGCACTGTATTCATGTATACTTGTGTGTGTCCATGTGTATGCACTGAATGCACATGTACCTGTGTATGTGCACATGTATGCCTGTGTGCCTGTGTGTGCACTTGTATGCACATATACCTGTGTATGTGTACATGTATGCAGATGTACCTGTGTACATGCATGTGTATGTACATATACCTGTGTATTGCACATGTATGCATGTGTATGCACATATACCTATGTGTGCACGTGAATGCATGTGTACCTGTGTTTGTTTATGCATGCATATATACCTGTGTATGCACATGTATGCATGTGTATCTGTGTGTGCACATGTATGCACATATAACTGTGTATGTGCACATGTATGCAGACGTGTTTGAGTCCTTTCACTTCCCTTTTCTGAATAGAGTTGGAAGGCTATAACAAGGCTCACAATCCAGCTTGTCACACACTGGCTGTGGGACCCTGGTCTCTATTTCTCTAATATTAAGACACTTCTGCTAGGCAGTGGTGGTACACGCCTTTAATTCCAGCACTCGGGAGGCAGAGGCAAGTGGATCTCAAGTGGATCTCAGAGTTCAAGGCCAGCCTGGTCTCCTGAGTTAGCTTCAGGATAGCCATGGCTACACAGAGAAATCTTGTCTCAAAAACACAAAAGCAACAACAAAACAAAAACAAAACAAACAAACACAAAAACAACAAAAAAGAAAAGAAAAGAAGCTGGGTAGTGGTGGTACACACCTTTGATCCCAGCACTTGGGAAGCAGCGACAGGCAGGTCTTTGTGAGTTTGAGGCCAGTCCAATCTACAAAGCTAGTTCCAGAACAGCCAGGGCTACACAGAGAAACCCTGTCTCAAAAAACAAACAAACAAAACAAGAAAGAAAAGAAAAGGAAACTAGTTTTCCTTGAAGGGTGTTGAAAGACATGCTGAGATAATACGTAGATGCCATTGGGAAACTAAGGATTCTCAGGCCCCACTAGAGCCCTGGGATCCAAATCTACAACAAAGTTGTCAGGGACTTTGTTTGTCAGTGGTTAGGAAATTCTGCCCTCACCACTATTTCCAATAACCCAGTGATGAAGCATCGTAGGTGGACAATGATTTTAGAAAGCACAGGCATGACATGGCAGCACACAACTGTAGTTCCGGCCTTGGAGCACTGAAATAAGAGGGCCTCGAGTGTGAGGACAGATAGACTACCTAGGAGGAGCGTGTCTCAGATAAGGGGAGGGGCATATTCGACATTGAGTATTGTTCTGTATAAAGAAGGGAATCATGTTGTCTTCAGGGAATGAAGATGAATAAGCCAGAAAGATAGGCAAGAGTCTCAGGTTTGCTCCCATTGTGGAATTTAGATTTACAAAGAAGACATGAAAAGAGGGGCTGAAGAGGTGGCTCAGTGGTTGAGTCCTGACTGCCTTTTCAGAGGACCCAGGTTTGATTCAGTGAACCCACCTGGTGCTTCACAACTGTCTGAGATCCCAGTTCCAGGTCTACTGCTCTCTTCTGACCTAGTGCACCAGGTGTGCATGCCATGCACAAGATAGAGGCAGGCAAAAGACTAATATGCATAAAATATTAAATAAACAAGAATTGAAAATGTAAAAAGTCCCTGGCCTCCAGGTAATGGGTGAATTCTTATCAAGGGGGAGTGGTGGAAGGGTCACACATTTGTAGAATTCTTTTTGTTTCTCTGTTCTGAGGTGAGAAGGGGCTGGCTTAGTCCTGTCTGACCCAGAGCTCATCACAATCTTTTGGCCTCAGTGTCCTGAGTGCTGGGATTACAGGAGTGAGCCACAATGCCCAACACTTGTGTAGAGTTCTCTTTAGAAATTTTAAAGGTGCTCAGCACTATGACTGGCTAACATCATTTATTCTTGTTTTCAACAGTGTGTGTGCATGTGTGTGATCATCCAGGGACTGGAGCTGCATATGGCTTTGAACCACTTAACAAGGGTGCTGGAAATCAAATGTACATCCTCTGGAACAGCAGTATGTGTGCTTAGCTGCAGAGCCATTTCTCCAGCCCTCATTTATAGAATTCTCCTGAGGATTTTTGTAATGAGTTTGAATTCTGGGTGGTGTTGCTGGTTGAATGATCTGGTTGTTTAGAGCAAGGCCATTAGGGATGGATGTTGGAAAAGAGAAGCTGAGGCCATGGATTCTGTCGGCAGAGGGAGACGGTATGAAGGCAGAGAACAAGTAAGAAAGTATTCCCATGTGTGGAAAGAGTTTTCTGAAGGTGTTAGAGACATGAAAGGGAATGACACAATGAGAAATTAGCCTGCATATTCAGAACTGGCAGAGCAATGCCTTTCATAAAAGTCAGTATAGACCCAGCTATTGTATTTTCAGTTTTCACTCCCACCCATCAGGGGGCTAAGGACCAAAACCAGGACCCGGCACTCACTAGGCAAATGCTCTACTACTGAGCTTACCCTCCATCTCCATCCATTGTATTGAACCCAAATATCTATTCAGACATACAGTAGATGGTAAGAACACAAGATCAAGATCCATGTCTATTGTGAATGATTGCTCTCAGTGTTGAAGGGGATTCTCTTTTACACCATTGCCAATGCTAACACCACTACTGCTAAAGATGAAGAGAGCAGGCTTGGTGAAGTAACTTAGCTGGGAGAGTGCTTGTCTAGAACACAGAAGGCCTTGTTTTTGATCCCCAACACATTTGGGAAGCGGAGGATCAGATGTTGAAGGTTATCCTTGGCTACCTAGTATGTTTGAGGCGGCTTAGGCCGCATAGGACTCTGTCTAAAAAGAACGAAAGAAAAAGAAAGACAATAAACTTGAGATTCAAGGAACTGAATAGATTTCCTGGATAACTATGGTAACAAGAGAAAATAACAAACAATAGCCACAGTAATGTTATCGCAATGGTAACACTCATCTTGGCTAACACTTTGTTTGCTAGCTGGGGTCATCTTTGTGATTTTCATGCATACGTGATGTTCACAGCACAAGTCGTCTACGGAAGAAGAAACTGAGGCCTAAGAAGATCAAGCCATTGGCCAGAGGACTAGGCTTGTAATTGGAGCTGGAATTTGACTCCAGACTGATTGGTTCCATGAGTTGTTTTCTTAACCTTTACATGAGCATCCATGCTTTAAAAAAAAAAATGAGTAAAGTGCTCTTTGCACTGCCGGCCACACACTTCCTATTAATTTGTTGCTTTCTGGCCTGATTCTCTTAAGACTTTTCAGAAAAATGCATCACTACAGGAGAAAGAGCCATGTGAAAACTCACATGCAGGTCCCCGTGTGCTGGGCCAATGATATCCCGTATGGAAGTAGCCATCCTGCAAGATAACATCCCAGTGGCTGTAACCTTAACACTCCCAGTGGACACAAGCAAGACTCTGAGGCTGAATCACATGTCTAGTCGGCAAACCAGCCAGAGACAAAAGCCCACTCTTACTCAGAAAAGACCTGGGTTTGTGGCTTGTGTTCTTGCTCTCTTCTCCCTTCTTCCTTCCTTTCCTCCCTTCCTGACTCCCTTTGCCTATGATCTTCTCTCTCTCTTTGGTGACAGCATCTTATAGTTCAGGCTAACCTCAAAGATGCTATGAAGCTGAAGATAACCTGGAATTGTTGATTTTTTTTAAATGTATAGTGACCACTTCTCCTAACTCCAACACAAAATACTTTGACCTAAGTAGCAATGAAATCATCAGATAGCAAGCAGAAGTAAATTTGTGCAATTTATGCAAAGTCTCTGGCTTACAAGACAATGCAGATGGAATGGAAGCCCTCATCTGATGCCACATGGAGCTGAGTCCAAGGCTGCTAAGTGTTAACTGATTCTTTTTTGAAACGATTTATTTTTTGATATTATAATATAATTATATAATTTCCCTCTTTCCTGATTCTTCTAATTCCACAGCCTTGTCCTGGAAGCATGACCATAAAGCATGGGTCCCGAACTACATTTTCACGAACAAAAGAACAACACACTCTTCTCCACTACTTAATGTCCTTAAAACCTAGTTCCACCTCTAAACTTCCAATCACACAGTATATATATTCCAGATGTGGCACTCAGGAAGCAGAGACAGGTGAATCCCTGAGTTCAAGGCCAGTCTGGTCTACAAGGGAGTTCCAGGCCAGCCAGGTCTACACAATAAGACCCTGTATCAAAACAAAATTAAGTATATAAACATTTTGTAGACAGTTCTCCACGTGTTTGAAAATACATGACCTTTATACAAGTATTTGACTTTTTAATGAAGAGTCTCCTGTACCTAATATGAATTTCAAGTAGCTTGCAGATATATAATTGTATTCTAACAGAGTAACAAATTGAGGTTGGAGGTAGAAGTACCCACCTAGGAATGAGGTTAGTTGCTAAAATGGAGGCTAGGTAGGCAGCATTTCATTTTCTTTCTTCCTTTTTGTCTGCGATGGCACCTTGCTGTGTGACACAGGCAGACTTTAAATTGAGGAGTTTCTTCTGCCTGGTCTTCCGAGTGCTAGAATTGTAGGTGTATTCCACCAAGTCTGGCTTGTTGTTTTGTGTGTGTGTGTGTGTGTGTGTGTGTGTGTGTGCGCGCGCGCACGCGCGCACACGCATGGTGGCAACGGGTGCTCAGGATTGAACCTGGGTCTTGTACATGTTGGGCAAGCACTCTGCTTCTGGGTCCTCTTCCCAGACTTGCTTTTCCTAAATTGTGTAGCTGAGCTTGACCTCACGCTGTAGGCCGGTCTTGAACTCCCCTCAGTGATTGAGATTACACGTCAGAGTTGCCAGGCCCAAAATATGCCTGAATTTGTTCTTATTTGGAAGCAGCATCTCAGGTACCCCATGCTGGCCTTGGACTTTATACCTTGTCTTTCTCTAGCCTCTACTTTTCAATGCTGGGATTATAGGCATGTAACATTGTGGTGCTGAGGATCAACCCAGGGCTTTCTACCAATGGAACTATCCCCAGCCTGGTGTAGCATTATGAATCAAACTAGAATTTATGTAATTACCAAAAAGATGAAAAACAGAAAAATCTGAGTAACTTCCAGTAGTGTCTCTAAAATTCCCGGGTCACATATATTACTATAGGAAACTGGGAACAGATCAAGAAATGGGTTGGCCTTCCAAATGAAACTCAGTCCAGTGCCCTCCTCAGAACGAGACAATGGTTGCATGAGGCCCTGTGGCCTTTTGTGCTGAAGCGACTCCAGTTAATGCTTTTGTCTGTGCTACTCAATTTGTAATATTTCACTAAATACCTTTTTGTTATTAACATTCTCCCTTGCATAACATTCCACAAATTGGGATGGGGTGGGGGGAGTATCTCCATTCTCAGAAAATTGGCGCTCCCAAGTCCAGGGCCAAAGGGCCTGTGGGGTTTCTCTCATCTATGGTTATCAGACTAAAACAGGGTGGGAATTAGCCTGCATCACCTGGACCCCTCCTTGTATCAACAGGCCTCACAAACAGAGGAACCCAGCAGTTACCTTTTACACCGCCTGGTACTGTACACGGGAACCAGCTCGTAGGCTCCACAGGAAGGAAAGCAAGTGCTGGCCCTGTTCTGATGGCAGCCTGATAACATGGTCCCTCCAGCCAGGGCGCCATTGTTCTCCCTGTGCCCGCCCACGTCCACTCCAGGCCAGGCAGATAAGTCTGCATGCAGGGCAGGCTACTGTTTGAGTTGGGGTTGTCCAATTCATTGCTCAAAGGGAGGACGTGGGCTTGCTCCGGGAAGGGCGGCCTCTGGTTGTAAGGTCTGGGAGAGAGTAATAACGATTTATGATTAACTAATGACTCCAAGGCTGAGTTTGGTCTCTGACTACACCATAGAGGTCTGGGTTGTGAATAAACGTGGCGGGGTNGAATTAGTAGAGAAATTACCACGCTACAGCTCTGGGCTTTGAGTGTCCCAGCATGCTGCCAGTTAGCAAAGGCAGAGGTTCTTTGAATTTTTTTCCAAGGACATTGTACCCAAATGGGTATGACTGGCTTAGGTACTGGCAAGGCAGGTTAAATCATTTGTGACAGTATTTGAATGAGACCAACATTTTGTTTAACTTTTTCTGAAAGCAAAACCTTGGGTTTCTTAAATGAATTTTAACCTGCTAGCAAAGAGCAAACAAGAAATACAGTGTTTTCCTTGTAATGGCTGAAATTAGGGCAATGATGGGTAGGGATGGGCAGTGGCGTGTGAACATGGAAGCTGCCTGGGACCATGGAACTCTTGCTTGTTTCCATTTGTTTGGTTTCCGTGGAGGGCTTCATCACCAAAGAGTTTTTCTCCTAAGTCAGACGGAAAGTAAAACAAGAGAATGCCCTTAAAAAACTGAAGTATTATACAAAAGGATGGCAATGTTACTAGGCATTATGGTAGCATGTGCTTGGAAGTCTGAGGCAGGAGAATCATGAATATGAGACCAGCTTAGGCTGATCCAAGTGAGACCCATTTGAAAAGAGAGAGGTTGGAGGAAGGCAGTGCTGGAATTTACTGTCTAGTGTTTACCACAAGGGCATGAAGGTGGCCCATGTGACATCATGCAGATGGCAGAACAGGAGCAGGACCCAGCATGCTTCCTGTATTCCTGTAGGAAGGACCAAGTCTGAGCTTAGAAAACCATCTGATTCAAAGAATACAATTTTGACTTAAAAGTTCTGTAACTGTTCAAGAAATTAAATGGGATGTTTTATTTTTCAAATGAAAATTTACAAACATGGAGAAGGATGGGAAGACCACACCTGTGTTCCAGCACTCAGGAGGCTGGAAGATTCCTAGCTAAAGGCTAGCCTGGGCTGCGGATCAGACCTGTCTCAAAAACAAACATCTCAACCTTGGGAACATCCAGTTTAAGAGAACTAATAGCCATTTTATCTCTTACTAGAGGCCCTCAGGAAAACAATATTCTCCAAGTGGCCATATTCTACTGTAGCAAGTAGGGTGTGCACATGTGTATGTGTGTGCATGCTTAACTGTAGCAAGTAGGGTGTGCATATGTGTATGTGTGTGCATGCTTACCTTCTTTCTAAGTTCAAGTACTGAAATGGAACTCAGGACACCTTTTGTCTCGGAACATCCCCAGCAGAGTCCAGCAGTGGCTCAGAGGGTACCTGCAATGTGATGATGACCTTAGATTGCTCCATGGAAACATGTGAAAGTGGAAGGAGAGAGCTGACTCTACAGAGTTATGCTCTGGCACATACTGCAGCACACACGTACTCCCAACAATGATGATGATAATAATAACTACAAATTATTTAAAAACAAAAAATATTATCACAAGTTAATTTGTTGTGATAGTATTTGTAATTTTATCCCAGGTATAATCCATTTTTATAGTTTAAAAAATCATAATTTGTCAAAAATTCATATATATATAATTTTATTAAAAAGTAGCACGCATGCTAGGTGTGGTGGCGCACACCTTTAATCCCAGCAATAGGGAAGCAGAGGCAGGTGGATCTCTCTGTGAGTTTGAGGTCAGCCCGGTCTATAGAGTGAGTTCCAGGACAGCCAGGGCTATCTTGAAAAGACAAACAACAATGAAAAAAGAAGTGCACAGGCTGATGAGGAACGCTATTACACAGGCTCTGCAGGATAGCACAGGAAACTGGCCTTCATTTGTACTAATGTTTCTATTACAAAAAGTATCATAAGTTCCAAAAGCCAGACTAAACATTTAAGAGCATTGACCACATGTTGATAATACTCTGTCATTGGCTAACTGACTGACTAATTGAGTCATTAGATAAGTAAATACATTAAGTAAGTATTTAATTAACTAATATTCCTTCTTAAAGTTTCTCCTGCAGGTGAGGTCATGACTCAACTTGGGTATAACAGAAAATGTGCACAGAAAGATGAGCAACAGGAACACAGACCAGGACTTAGGAGAGAGCTCAGCCTGAAAAAACCTCACTGCCTAAATTGTATCCCTGGAATCAAAGGATTCCCTTGATTCTATCCCTGGAGTCAAGGCTCATTGCCTAAATCCTATCCCTGGAATCCACATAGCAGGGCAACTGACCTGCAAGTTGTTCTCTGATGTCCATATGAATGCCATGGCATTTGTGTGCCCACACAATGCATAAATAAACAGATAAATAAATGTATTACAAAGGAAGAGCATGTCAAACATGAAAGCAGAGGGAGGATACCAAATGCTCGGAAGTTCTTGCTCCCAATTTATAAAAAGTCTCGGCTCAACCATCCCCTTGCAGCACTCCTAGCGCTGTAGACAGCAGCCCCAACCAGTCTCTGGACTCTGAGCTCTCCAAAGGTGAAGAAAAGGCTCCCATGTGCTTGAAACTCAGAGCCACGGAAGCACAGAGGCCACCTTGCCAATGCAGACATGCTGCATGTCCTCATCTTTAGCTGTGACTTTTCCTTCCCTGCTACCCTGGCGTGAGCTGAGCTCTCCTAGTCCTAGCATTTGCTTTGCGTCATGCTAGCCCTGCAGAAACAGCTGATGCGGATTCCTCTGTCATTGAAAGTTCTTATCCTCTGCTGGACAGTTTGAATTAAAACCATGGGGCCAGATGACAGCTGCTCACACTTGACTTGAGTAAGTTAAGGAAGGATTGACTTGCTCAATGAATTATCTTTAGACCTGGACCCAGCTTCCAGTCATAATTTTGCCTTCGCCTTTGGATATCCCCCTTGCCCATCTATTCCTCCTTTCCATTGTTGCTAATGTTTTTATTCTTCCTTATGGGCCAAAAACTCATTAATTAGAACTTGGTCTCTAGGACCCTGTGGGATTTTATTTGGACATTGTTCTAGTTGATATATGATAAGGGTGGAGGCCAGTGGCCCTGAGCTGCAGCCCATGAGACTCAGCCTTGGAAGTGGGAGCATGCCTAGTGGCTGGCTCTTCTGAGTGTTCCTGATGCTTTTGTAAATCTTTGGAACCCTCTGAGTAGCCAAGTTCACGCCTAGCTTAAGCTCAGACCTGGAAACCAGCCATTCTCAAGTACTGATCTGAATGTTCCACGTCGAGACTCAACACTGCCTCCTCCCTGGGTCTGATCTTACTTAGGCTAACTTCAATTTCTTCTCACAATTCTGACATTGTAGGGTCTCTTTAGTGTGACTCCAATTGATTTGCCTTGCTCTAATGCTTACTTTTAAAAGTCGCACGCACATACGCACATGTGTGTGTACGCATGTACTTGTGTGAGGGTGCATGTGTGCCATTGTGTGACTCTGGAGGTCAGAGGACAGTCTCGGATGTCGGTCCCTGCCTTGTTTGAGACACAGTCTCTCCGCTATTTTATATATGAGGCTGGCAGTCCAGTGTCCAGATTTCATCTCGCTGTAGGATTAAGGGATTATAACTGTGTGCGCTTGTACTGCTAGCACTTTGTCCATTGAGCCATCTCACCTGCTGCATTTCCTCCTCTTGTGCTTGTTCTGGCTAAAAGAGACATCACACTTTCTCTTGAGACACTTGTCCTGGCTCAAATTCTTGCCTGTCAATCTAGACACACACACCCCCTCCCGTTATTGAGATGGAGTCTCTTTGGCTCAGGCTGGCCCTGAACCTGTAATGGCCCTCCTGCCTCAGCCTTTTTAGTGCTGGGATCACAGACTGGTGTCCCAGCAAAACCTGCTTGAATCCAAACCATGAATTGTCCAGTCACTGATTTCTATAGCCACAGTGAGGTCTTTCCCTCTCTAGAATGATGGGAAAAGGCTCTGTGATCCAGATCTCTGTCTGGTCCTTGAAGGTTCTTTGTTTAGTACATTTTATTTGTTTGTTTTTTTAAATCTATGTTTGTATGTATTATGTATCTGTCTGTCTATATATCATCTATATCTTTCATCTGTCTATAATCTATCTATCATCTATCTATCTATCTATCTATCTATCTATTTATCTATCTATCTATCTATCTATCTTAGAGCAGAACTACACATTGCTTTGAGATAGGTTGTTATTAGTGATTGTGCCCTTGTCTTTTTGTACATTTTGGTTTTTTACTAGTATGCCCTAAGAGTCAGAGTGTTTATTCTACATTCACCTTTTGAAACAGTGACTCCTAAAATAAGCACATTTTCTCTCTAGATCTTCAGAAACATGAATGAAGCAAATGTAGCATTTATAAAACCCTTTGGGATGAAGGGTGACAAGGGCCTTTAAGTAAACATTCAATAATGGAAAAATCAATGAAAATGTTCTTAGGCAAAGAAACTGCCCACCTGACTTTGTGGGTGTCACCTTTCTTTGCTCAAACAGCTTTCCTTCCATCTGATAGTCACAAGGTGACATTAGGCTGCACCTTGTCAGTCATGTCTTAGGTGGGGTAGATTTCCTCACTCTGATGTGTGTGGTTGCAGCTACATGATGGAACAAATGTTTGCTAATGACCGTTTTTGGGGAGCAGTCCTAAGGATGGTGAATTACTTATTGGTTTCTGTTCACTGGGAAGATTCTGTTACCAGGCCCCTACAGTTCTTAGTTGCTGTAGCCTGTCATTTTGGGCCAAGGTCAAAGAGAAAAGGTTTAGGTCCACAGGACTTGAATGGTTGGTAAGTTGGTAAATAGTGGACACTGGGTACATGAAGCAGCCACTTGCTCTTGATCTCATACTCGCTGATTGGCGTCATTGTTTCAGAGACCAGGCTTGCCTGGAACTTGCTCCTGACGTTGATTACGAGTGTGAGCTAGTCCACCCCGTACCATCACTTTCTTACTATAACTGTGGTTCTGGTTGATATCACACCAGGCTGGCACTGAACAGCAATGTCCTCCCCCCTTCCTAAGTTGTATCAAACAGCAGCTTTTCAAAATAGTCAGGCAAGGGTTCGGTTAAGGATATCTTAATTTTTAATTATTAATTAATTATTAATAATAAAATACCATTTAATTAATAAAGAAAAAAGACAGATCTTTACATATTTCCTCATCTTACTGCTTTTTATTTTTATGTTACTTATTTACTACATGTATTGGTTAATTTATGTTGCTATGGTAAGACACCATGACCAACTTAAAAAAATAATTTGCTTGGGCTTATGGTTCCTGAGGGATTAGGATCTGCCATGGTAAGGAAGGGCAGAAAGCACAGAGGGACACACAAATGGTTCAACTATAGCTTCTCGAAGCCTGCCTGCATCCAGTGACAGACTTTCTCCAGCTTCTTAAAACTCAGTTGGGCACCAAGTATTCAAACGTCCAGATTAGAGGGGCCATTTCTCACTCAAACTATCATATTAAGTTTTCAGGTTAGTATGAAAGTTACCAGGTTTCCCCAAGGCATATTCTTGCCTCATGCCAGTACCTTCTGTTCCCACTTGCACCCATCACCCGCTGTCTTTCCTCGTGTTCCCTAGCAGCGTCTCCTGCGTTTGGTCACCCCAGGCAGTACCCTCTTCGCTGTCTCAGCGTATGCATCCCATTCTTTTTGCTTTCCTTCCTCCCTAAGATTTCTTCCTTCTGTCTCATGATCTCTCTTGTAGTTTTGTGACAGACATACACACATATACAAACACATAATACTATTTTAAATACAGATGCCACATATAGGAGAAAATAGTCTTTGTCTTTTTGAATTTGGTTTATTTTGCTTGACATATGTGTTCCAACTGCATCCACTTTTTGCTTTTTGGCAAATGTCATGATTTTGTCTTTCTTTATTGCTGCACAAAATTCCCTTGTGTCTATGAACCACATTTTCTGTATCGCTCCTGTGTTGATGGATGTATAGGCTGGCTCCATTTTCTGGCTGTTATGAATAGTGCAACAATGAACTGCATGCACAAATCTCTGCGGCATGCTGGCTCGTTTCTTTGGGTGTGTACCCAGGAGTGGAATTGTTGGGTTATATAATAGCTCTGTTTCAGTTTTTGGAGCAGTCTCTATATTGAGCTGCGTAGTGCCTGTAGAAGTGCTTGGACATTTGTGTTCTTTTCTTTTGAGGACTGACTATTCTGCCTTAATGTGGTACAAAGGATCTTTTCTAAAACATGGTGTTTAGTTTAAAGGAGAAAAAGAAGATACTGATCAGTGGGTATAATATGTGATCTACTTATGTGTTTATTTTAATATATTATATATAGTATATATTACTGTGTGTGTGTGTGCATGTGTGTAGGGTATCGGTATGGGCATGCTATTGAGCCTTTATAGAGGTCAAAAAACCAAATTTTTGAAAGTTGGTTCTGTCCTTATGACTTGTTTTTGAGGCAGGGTCTCCCCTGTTGTTTCTGTCACCACCGCTGTCTAAGTACAGGATGACTCTCTTGTCTTGCCTATCACACTGTGAGAGGGCTTGGGCTGCTATTATAGAAGTGAGCCTCTCTTCTGGCTTAGTTAATGTGCATCTGGAGCTCTAACTCAGGTTCAGGGTTGTGTGGCAAGCTGAGCTGTCTTGTAGGTGGTTTTTAGTGTGACCACTAGTACCAGGTGGTTTTAAATTTTGACTTATTTTGCTTAGCATATGCTCTTCAAGTGTGTGTGTGTGTGTGTGTGTGTGTGTGTGTGTGTGTGTGTGTTGGATATTTTAGGTAAGAAATACAAGAAATTGATAGCCAAAGTGGATTGCTGTTCAAGGAAAGGGAAATGGAGAGGGTACGGTGCGAGAGAATTTTTAGAGAATTATTATGTGAGTAGTAGCTTTGCAGTGTGTTCTTGGCTTGGCTCAACTACATTTCCTTATGCTGTGTCTTTCCAGTTAGAGTAGGCCTCTAGTGAGATTACTGGATGAGTTTCAGAAGGTAGAAGACATGTTGTAGCTCTCACTACTGTTGCTCACCTGCTGGCAGCCAGTGCTGGCAGGAGGGAGGCAGTGTCTGTGCTTGCACTAGGTCCTCTCTCTTGGATGGAAATTTGATCTTTTCTGACTTCTTGACCAGCTCTGACTTCTCTGACTAGCTGTGATGAGTGAACCAACCTCTCCTGCAGCACACTGAGGCCACAGCACTGATAGCCAACATTCTTTGGTCCACCCTCCTTGGTTCTCATCAGACATAAGGGTTCCAGCTTGTCCTTGGCAGCCCTTACCTTTCTATTCGTATCTGCGGATTCTAACATCAGATGCGGAGACAGCATCACACAGACTGGATTTCCAGCCTCTGCTGTTCCATTACTATGTGTACAAATCCTTTATTGGGTATGCACATAACTCTGATGGTTCTAGGACTGAACTCTAATACAGAATTACTAGATGTTTTTAAAAGCACGTTCATGCATTATCCACTCAAAAATATGCAAATATTTCAAGTGCAGATCTAGAAGCCATGAGTACCCCTTCTCAGATCCCATTGGGGGCTAAAGGGAGAGGGCTAGAGGTGGCAGCGGTGCATTCATCTCTCCCTGCTCCTAAACCTTCAGCCACTTTTTGAGATTTTCTCTTTATCTTTTGTTTTCAGCAAGCTGAGCATGGTGTTCTCAGCTCTCTGTGGTTGCCTTGCTTAGTGCTCACAGCGGTAATGGAGAGGGAAGAGAGATTTTTCTTTCTCCCACCAAATTTAGGAATGTTTTGTCATTCCATACTCAGCCCCCATCTTTCATTAAAAAAAAAACAACACTCGTGTTACTTTCATTCATGCATGTGTATATCTGTGTGTTTGTGGCTACTTACCTGCAAGTGAGCCAGAAGAGGGTTGCAGACTCCTTGGAGCTAGAGGTGCAGGCCATTGGGAGCAGCCTGGCAGATGCTGGGAGCTGAATCCCAACATTCCTCACTGCTGGCCAGCTCTCTAGCCCCCCAAACATCCAGCTTTTATGTGGGTCTCATGCTGTGTGTCTGCACACTGACGGCTAAATCTGGGCCTGTTGGTTTAAGATTCCCTTAGGTTGGTTGTAGCCAGTCCTTTAAGGCTGGAGTTTTCCCCAGTGTGACCTCTGTGGAGTCTTAGCCTGGGGTTCCGAGCCTCGTGTTTGGGCTAGCTGCTGAGAACTCTGCTTTGTCTTGTTTCAGCATCTCTGTTGGGCCTACAGGCTTCAGAGCTGTTCTTGCAACATCTCTCTCGTGTGTTATAGCTTCATTTACAGCTAATTGGAGATTCAAGAAGACCCCAATCTGCATGTCCTTTAATTTTTCCTGTATTGTTTTTTTTAAATGAGAAGTTTATTTAATTAAACAACAGAATGCTTGACTTGAAAGGAAGACTATTAAAGTTCATTTTGTCCTAAGCATATCCCCAGGTTATTTAGCTATTTTTAAAACTTCCATCTCCATTTGATATCAATGTAAACATAATATTGGCCTTTTAGTTTTCAAAACAGAAAGTTCCATATGCTTGTGTCATACACCAGTTACCTACTGGACAGTAGAAGGATTGGGGAGGGGAGGAAAGAACAGAGCACTGGCCTGCAGCCATCAGGCTGTGGGGAGACCAAGCTAAGGCTTTCTTACAGGGCTTATGTTCTCGGTCTGTAATAAAATTTGGGAGGAAAATAATGGCTTTTCTTTTTAGTAGACAACTGTCTACTGCTGGAACATGTCAATGGTACCTTCGTCTTCCATTTCAAGCTGTGCAGGTGTGTCTGTTCACTGACTGGCTGCCCATCAAATTATAATATGAGCTGCCTCACTGGCAAACCCTGTTGTTCACAATAGGCTTTCATTAGTCTACCATGTGTGTCTTCCTCTTAGCTGTGAATGGCACATCAGAACTATCTCACACTACAATCTTCAAAATAATGTGACCCTTGTTCTCAGTTTTGACTCTTTCTTTGGGTTTTGTGCTGGTCATGGTGCACCTCATGGTTACCCCAGCTGCGGCTTCACAGAAGAGGTACTAAGTCGCCAGTGCAGGAGGACACAAGCAGTGCCCTGGTGTGTTTTGTCTCTCTGTCCGTCCGTCAGTCCATCCGTCCCTCCCTCCCTCTGTTTCTCCCTCTCTCCTTTCCTTCCTCTTCCTCTCATCCTTCCTTTATTTCCTTCTTTTTTTGAGACAGGATCTCTCTACACAGTTCTGGCTGTCCTGGAACTAGCACTTGTAGACCAGGCTGGCCTCAAACTCACAGAGATCCTCCTGCCTCTGCCTCCTGAGTGCTAGGATTAAAGGTGTGCACCACTACACCCAGTTCCTTGCATTATTTCTTGAACTATTTTATTCTTTTCATTTTCTCTGTTAATCTATTTCTGAAACTTACTTTTGGGGTAGAACTTTCTAGATAGAGCCTCTTTTGTTTGGCTTCTCCAGAGAACAAATTTTTTATAGGATTTGTACTCTGAACAGCTAACTTCCTCTCCTTTACTTTTCCTCAAAAACTCTAGCTGCTGCCTCAGTAACCATGCCCTCCAAGGTGTTTCCGTCCCCCAGGAGGATGGCTGCTGTCTCTGCACCCCCACTTCCTTGTGCCTTGCCTGGGGAAGTGTCTCCAGCAGAGCACAGATGACTATGGTGCTCACCTTGTATACTTCCCTTCTTTCAAGGACTGTATCCATGTGCTATTGTCTGAAGCCAAAAATGAGTCACCTCATACATTTTGTTTATTTTTATAATTATTTTAAGATTCTGGAGTAAGAAATTGAGCTGAAGTGAAAGTCTGACTTGTGTTTCTAGAGAACATTGATATCCTGGACTCATCTAGTTTAGGCTTCATTGGCTTCTTATCCTAGCTCATTCACGCCCTCTTTCCCTGTCTTTATTGTCACGGTGTATTCCAACCACAATTCTGATCACAGTGTTCAGAGTTTTGTTGTTATGAATATGCAGATCCAGATGAACTGAACTATGCTTTCTGATGATGTCTCCTCTGCTTGCTGGTGTTGCTGGAGTGGATATCTGTTGGCTTGCTTACCTTTTTTTTATGTCTTTGAATGTTTCTGTTTCCCTTCACCCATCTTACAAGTGATATTTGTTCATGTGGCTGCACTCAACTGGTGTGGCAGTGTTTTCTACTGGAGACTTGGTTCTCTGTTAATCTGATATGGTTTCTCCTGATCTGTGGTTTTCTAGCTGATGTCAGGCACTATCCCATCCCTCCTAACCTGGGGATTTCCTTTCTTCTCTGCTGACTCTTTTTCTGGGGCCACAGTTTGTTTTGTTTTGGCTCACTTTCTTCTACACACAAGGGCATGTGTGTAAAGGTCAGAGGACAACTTGCAGAAGTCTGTTCTCTCCTTCCATCAAGGAGGTCCAGGGTTTGAACTCAGGTCCTCAGACTTGATGGCAATGCACAATGCATCTAAAATATATCTTTATTTTAATCTTTAAAACAAGAAACACATTTAAATTTTAATATGTATGAATGTTTTGCCTGCATGTATGTCTGTGCACTACAAGCAGGTCTGTTGCCAGTGGAGGCCAGAAGAGGGCATCAGATCTCTGGAAATGGAGTTATAGATGGTTGTATAGGGCATCTGGGTGCCGAGAATTAGACCTTGGTCTTCCGAAAGAACAGCCAGTGCTCTTAATTTCTGAGCCATCACTCCAGTCCCATATTTTATTCTCTTGTTAGCTGGGTATTACATTCTTGGTGTAAAAATTTATGTTCAGAGTCTTGAATAAATTACTTTATTACCTTCTAGCATTCAAAAATGTTACTGAAAGCCAAGCAGTGGTGACACACACCTTTAATCCTAGCACTTATGAGGTAGGGCAGGTGAATCTCTGTGAGTTCGAGGCCAGCCTGGTCTACAGAGTGAGTTCCAGGACAGCCACAACTACACAAGGAAACCCTGTCTAGAAAAACAAACAATGAAACAAAAAAAAAGTGCTCCTGAAAATGTTTGCTTCACTCTTATACATAGAACTTTAAATATTAACTACGTTTCTTCTCTAGAAGTTAAAAAGAATCTCTTGCTTATTCAGTTGAAAGAAGCAATATTTCTTGATACAGGTCTCATTGTTTGTGCCTGAGACTTAACTTTAAACCTCACATCCTTCAAATTCTTCCTGTATTGTCTCATGACTAATTCTCTTCCTTTTCTTTTTCTATTTTTACCTTTTTCTGGGATTCTTATAGATTTTTTTCTCAATCAAGCTCCTGATATGTGACTTCTCTAGACAACAAATCTGGTGTTTTGTAACCTGGATGTATGGGGTACAACAATCAAGTTGGTGAGTGTTTGCCTGATAGCAGTGACTCAGGGACCTGATGGCTTCTTTCTCAACCAAACGGCCTTTCTCTTAGTACCATGTCTTACACCTGTTATCTTCATGGATTACTGATTCTGCTAGCTGATCATTTTTGGAATTTTACCAAGTAAATGGGTCACTTTCTGTCCACATACCACACTTTACAAATACTTGGATTTGTCCTTCCTCTTTGTGTCCCATCATTGCCATTATTCATTGGCTTTTGTTCTCTTTATTCTTGTTTGGGCTTTAGAATCTTTCACTTTCTTAGAATTTTATGATTTATGCTAACTTCTTGTTTTTCTTTATTTGGGGATTGTACAGCCTGGTTTGTATGTCAACTTGGCACAAACTGGAGTCATAGGATGAAGGAGCCTCATTTAAGGAAATGCCTCCATGAGATCCAGCTGTAAGACATTCCTCAGTTACTGATCAACGGGGGCGGGCCCAGCCCATGGGAGGTGGTGCCATCCCTTGGCTGGTGGTCCTCGATTCTATAAGAAGGGGGGTTGAGCAAACCACGTGGAGCAAGTCATTAAGCAACACCCCTCCATGGCCTCTGCATTAGATCCTGCCTCCAGGATCCTACCCTACTTGAGTTACTGCCCTGATTTCCTTCAGTGATGAACAGCAATGCTGAAGTGTAAGCCAAATAAACCCTTTCCTCCCCAACTTGCCTTTAGGTCATGGTGTTTTGATGCAGGAATAGAAACCCTAACTAAGACAGGGATTTTACCTATTTACATTTTTTTTTGGAAAAAAAAGAAATAAGAGTGTCTTTATTCTGAAATCTTAAAATAAAAATTATAGAAAGGTTTATCTTTTGTATATGTGTGTGCTATGTGTATGAACATATCCCATATATGTGCAGTTTCCTATAGAGGCCAGAAGAGGGCCCTGGATCTCCTGGAGCTGGAGTTACAGTCCATTGACATGGGCACTGGAAATGGTGCTCAGGTACTATGGAAGAACAGGAAGCATTCTTAACTTTAGGTGTGTTTTCCTGTCCCACCAGCCAGCTCCCAAATAACTAAACAGAAACTTCTTATTCATTATGAAAACTTGGCCAATATCTTAGGCTTGTAGCTACCTATTATAACTTAAATTAATCCACATTTTTTATTAATCTACATTTTACCATATTGCTTTTACCTTTATCCCATTTTGTGTGTCCAACTTGTTCTGCATCTGCCCAGCTTCTCTGCCCTTCTTCTTTCCAACATTCTCTCTGCCCTGAAAATTGTGCAAGCTATTGGCTGTTTAGCTTTTTATTAGACAAATACAATGACATATCTTCATACATTGTAAAGGAATATTCCACAATACTTTACCATGGAGTAATTTCTCCTATGCAATAATAATGATAACAAATAATAATAATATCAATAGCCATTATTATTATTGAACGATCCATAGATTTGTCTCTTAGTTTCTCTCTTTTTCCTTTCTTTTCTCTTAGATCTCAAGTCCTAGAGATCAAATCATTCCTTCTATTCTTCATTGTTCATGATGAGCAGTTCTCCAGTTACTGAGAGGCTGTACTCTCACTGGCTAAGCATGGTAGCATAGAACAAGAGCTTGTGCTCTGTAATTGGAGCTTTCTGTTCTGCCCAACTGTTCTCAAATACCTGATGGTCACTTCCAAATAATTGACTCAGAGTTTTAATATTACTCATAAATGCTCAACCAATAGCTCAGGCTTATTACTAACTAGTTCTTACATTTTAAGTTAACACATATTCTTTATTTACACTCTGATGCATAGCAGTGCCTTTATTAGCATGGCACAGTCATCTTCTGCTCCCTCTATGAGCATGGGCTCAGTGGTACGTATCTGCAGCCCCAGCCACCTTGGAGACTGAGGTAGGGAAGTTGAGTTCAGGACTGGTCTGAGCAGCACAGTAAGAGCATTTCAATGAAACAAAACAGTCAAATAAACACCATAGAGGGAATGATCGTGGTGTAGTGAAAGAGAATAAAAGTAGGGAGGGCTATTTAACTGTGAAGGCCAAAGAAGACCTCTCTGCAGAAATGCCATTGACCCTTAGACTGGAAAGGAATTGGCCCTTTGAATATGGGGAAGTGTTTGATTTGCTGAGGGGAAGGTAGCCATGCTGGGGTCTAGCAGATGAAGAGGAGCCTGGTTCTGGAGGGGACTGGAGTGGGCTGTGGGTCCTGGGCATATGGCATCTTCTAAGCCAGATAAGGACTAGAGATTTTATCTGAGTTGCATTGAGAAGCCACTGGCAATGTGGTGGTGTGGTACAGGGTGGGGCTAAGGAGGAGTATGATGTCATTTCTGCGTTCCTATTTTAAGCCGTTGTTGCAGATGCACCATGTAAAATGCTGGAGATGGAAGCAGGAGACAGAGCTGCAGTGAGGGAGACTGCCCCTCTTGCAGCAGATCAAGGGCAGTGCTGGAGTATTTGAGGGGGAAGTTGCAGGCAAGAGGACAGGCAAAGTTTACCTCAAGATAAACTGGTCAGGGTTTGTGAAGCCTGTGAGGAATGGAGTCACAGTTGCCCCCACTAACAGCTGAGAGGCTAGGTGTGAGAACCATACTCAAAAATGACCACCTAGGGATAAATCCTCACATACCTGAGCAAAAGGAATCGGGATCCTCTGAAGCTCTCAGACCAGAAATGGGACTTTGAAAAGTGGTCTGCATTTATTTCCCAGCATTGCTCTTAGGCCACGGGAGAAGGATGACACTAAAATGATAACGTATGACCTTCCTTGGGCCCGTATGGAAGCCTGGAACAAGAATCCCTTTGAGAGGTAAAATATTTTGTCTTAAATGGCACAGACCGTAAGAGAGATAAGGAGACATTCAAGCTCAATCAGTATTTGACAGACAAAAAGCTTGATGAGAGAGAGAGAGAGAGAGAGAGAGAGAGAGAGAGATTCTCTCTCCTCTCTCTATCTCCTCTCTCCCCTCTTCCCTCCCCCACTCTCCAGGATCTTACCATGTAGATGTGGGTGGCCTGGCTCTTATTATGTAACCCTTGCTGATCTTGAAGGAAAGGCAATTTTCCTGCCTCATCCTCTAGTATGCTGGGATTATAGGCCGCTACACCTGGTTAGGACGTTAGAACACAGATTAAAAGAAAACACTGCCATCAATGTCAAGAATAATAAAAACATGTTGGAACAGAAAAGGACCTTCCCTGGCCATCCTAAAATTGAGGGACCCTGTCGAAGGCCAGAGGGTGTCAGGGATCTTCCTGAGCTAGGCTGGTTACTTACCTCATCATGGGTGACTTTAGCTCAGGCTCCTCCTGCCTGGGATGAGGATGAGTCAGCTTCTAAGCCGTTCTGCTGGGAGCTAATAATTAACTGTCCCTATTGCTGCCCCACCTGGGACTCAGTTGCCTCCCATCTCAGACCAGGGACAGTCTGGCGCACCAGAAATCTTGGAGATGGCAAGGCTGTGCGTTTTTGATCACAGGGCACACTCTTATCTCTGGTTGGTCTTTTCTCCATTAATTCACACTTCTTATCTTTCCCATCTTAGGTCTCCTTGCAATGAGCTGTCTTCTGTATGAGCTGCACTCTGTGCAGGTGCCCTGTCCCTGGACTGACCCCTCTGAGGGTCTCATTTGTCTCCTGTGGCCCCCATCATGCCTGACCCTGTCCGAGCTCTCTTTGATCTGTCCTTTGTCTCTGCTTTCACCTAGAATTTTTCTTTCTGCTTTTGAGACTGTGTCCTATCCCATTCCAGGAATTCTCCTGACTCTAAGGGGTGGTGTTTCTTAGAGTCAGACCCTTTGTCCCTCCAAAAGGACAGACAGGAAGGTAAGAAGTGGAAGCGGTCCACTTGTGTTGTTAGAGGAATGGGCCTTGAGCACACAGAGTGAGTCTCCTGCGTTCTGCATCAAAGGAAATGGAGAGTTGAGGTGGAGAAACAGGAAGTGAAGGGCCTGTTGGCAGCTGTACCTCATTCCTGCAAGCAGTTAGGAATGAGGCACCTACTGTGTGCACCATGGTGCGGGGCAGAGCCAGGATCTAAAACTACATATCTGTGTTAATGATGATCAGGGTCCCCTGAGCCTGGAACCCTGGGAAGTGAGGACACAGGAGAAGGAACCTGGTCTTGGTGGGCCGGGGGCTGTCTGGACCAGATGTGAGCCCCCAGCTGTGAAGGAGACGGAACCAGAGACCTGGTTCTGGTCACTGTAAGTGATCACTTTCCCTGGCTTTGGGTCCAAGCTGGCCTCACACTCTCCTTGGTGTCTCTTCAGGCTGGAGTTGCCCTGAATGCCAGCACCGGTCTGGCTCTGGGCATTCTGCCACCTATAGCAAACAGAACAGGAGAGTGTCTCCTTACTGTCGCCATCCGTGTTTACTGAGACTATGGGGGTGGTGGCAGGGAGGAGCAGAAACACCTGCTGGAGGGAGGGAGGATGTTTGGTGCTCAGACAGTCGTCTGGGTAGCCTGGGTGTGTGAGGAAGGCCAGGCACTGCTGCAACTTTGAAATATCCAGTTTTAATTTTTTTTTTTTTAGGAAAAACTTAAGATTGAAAAGCAAAACCCCAAAGTGTCCGACTGCCATCTGTTTGTACTCTGTAGGAGTCTAGTGTGTCTGGAGAACAGGGGTGATGAGATGCATGCTTGGGAAAAGACCTGGAGTTTGCTCTGTGTGAGCTGCAAGGGTTTGAGTAAAGAAAAACATGGTCTGAGTTATGTTTAAAACAAAGCAAACTACTGTTCCAACCACCAATAAATACATAAATGGAAGGAGGCAAGGAAAAAGGGAAGGAGGGGGAGAAAGGAGGAAAGAATAAAGATGGACACATCACGGTCACCACATTGCTAGAGGACAGACTGGGGGCGTATGGCTGGGATAGAATCTCACTGTTAGCACATAGGAGGTGCTGGGATGGGCTTGGTGGAGGCAATGGGAGTGCTGGGAAGGAGCCAGACTCTGAGTGTAGCTTGAAGATAGAGTGAGAGATTTTCCTGGTCATTGGAAATGACACCAGAAAAGACAATAGCGCAAAGGGCTTGAACAACTGGATCATGGAGTTGTCATTTAGTAAGAAGGCAAAAATTGCAATGTCACCTTCTTAACCTGGCCTGTGGTATCCCCCTTGACTCTAGAATGGAAACAAGACCACCCTTGGCACCTGTCATTAGGTCTTTCATACTGTCAAGAGGCACTGTGGATATCATGGAGAAAAAAAAAAAGACTGAGGTGCATAGACAGATCTTGGGCTTCTGCAGGCCAAGAGTACTCTGCAGTTTGAGACACTGGGCCTAGGAAATCCTGGAGTCAATTGAGTGTCTAAGACACTGGGGGTTCTATGGATCTTCTTGGTAGTTTGTTCCCCAGTTGCATGTAAAAAGCTGTAAAACAGGAGCTGGAGAGATGGCCCAGCAGTTTAGAACACTGGCTTCTCTTCCAGGGGTCCTGGGCTTAATTCCAAGCAACCACATGATGGATCATGGCCCTCTGTAACTGTAGTCCCATGGGATCCAGTGTCCTCTTCTGTACATGCAAACAAAACATCCCTATACATAAAAATACACACGAAAAATCCATCTTAGAAGCTGTGAAGCACTCCTGCATGTTGTTGAGCTGGTGTGAAGGCAATAATGCCTGCTATGTTTCTGAGCACACTCTAAAGACAGGAGCCATTTGAGTGTGACATTCTAGGGGAAAGAGGCCCTTAGTCAAGTTCACATTTACCACAGCAGTAGACATCTGAAATCTCTGCTTGAGGACTTGACGGCAGGACAAGTTTCCCAGGTTATCTTTTGAAGTGAAGGGGCTCTTAGCTATTTATTAAATACTTACCATAAGCTGGGCTTTGTGGCACACCTCTGCACTCCCAAAACTAGGGAGGTGAAGAGATGGGGATGTGAATTCAAGGCCCAGCTGGGCTCCACCTTGAGTTCAAGGCCAGATAAGGACATAGAGTGAAACTCTGTCTCTTTTGCGAATAAAGTCTACTGATACTATTGTTACTGCCAATAGCAGCAGAGCAGGGAAGACACTGTAAATGGAGCCTTGGAAGCAATGCTTGCTTGCTTTTGTGTAGCCCTGGCTAGACTGACACTCATTATTTAGAACAACAGGCTGGCCTCAGACTCATAGAGATCTGTCTGCCTCCACCTCCCGAGTGCTGGGATTAAAAGAGTGCCACTGTGCATGGCTGTTGGAAGCAAGTTTTTAGTATCACAGCTTAATGTTAACGAAAAGAGGAAAAGTAAATAAATGAATGACTTAATGAAATGTAAACCATAAAAATCTTTACAATGGGAAAAGGGGTAGGAGGGGAACTATGTAAAATGAATAAAAATTAAAAAAATAATGTACTGAAAAAATATCCAATCCGTTACAGTCAGTGTCAGTGTAAAGGAGAACATGGATGGACATGGTAACACGAAGCGAAGTCCCGATGATGTCAGCACCTGTACAAAGACTCTTCTGCACATGTGCCGTAAATAGCAGGAAGGCTGGCTCCTGCTTCAATCTGCTGGTTCCTGAGCAGGTACTTGTGTGGCATCAATTGCAAATAGATGCTATTGAAAAAAACTATTTACTTATAGGATATGATTGTTCGCAAAAAAAAAAAAATACACCCAGAGTACGTTCTAATCTGTTGATGCAGAAGTCAATGACATTTACTTATATTTTAGCTTAGTCTGTTTTTTTGTTTGTTTGTTTGTTTTTGAGACAGGGTCTCATGCAGCCCAGGCTAGCATCATACTCTCTATGGACTTCTGGTCCTCCTGCTTCCACTTCCCAAGTGCTGGAATTATAGATATGTGAAAATATGCCCAACAAAATTGTCTCATGCTTTAGCTTTTAAAAAATTAAATTATGTCATGTGTGTGTGGTGGGGAGGAATATGTACAAGAGTGCAGGTATCCACTAAGGCAAGAAGGGGGTGTCAGATGCCCGGAGGGGAGTTGCTGGCACTATGAACCCTCTGATGTGGGTACTGAGAATCATGCTGTGTCCTCTTACAAAAACAGTAAGAGCTCTTAATCACTGGGCCATCTTGCTGGCCACATTTCTCATGCTTTAAATGGGTGCAGAACCCTCTACATCTCCAGAAATCCATAGCGGAAGGAGGGGAGAACAGCAAGAATGTGGAGTTGAGCTCTCAGGGTAGGGGACAGGGCTGGCTAGAAGGGCCTCACATATACCAGGCGAGTGTTATGCCACTGCGCTTCACCCAGCACCTTTGTTTTGAGACAGAACTTGCTGTATTACAGGCCTCAGACTCGTGGGCTTAAGTGATTCAAGGTAGAACTTTTCAAAGTTAAAACACATATGCACCCATGAATGGAGTGTTCCGCGAGGAAATGATTTCCAAACTGAAAATTAGCCTGGTGGTGAACACCTTGTACTTCCAGTGCTTGGGAGGTTGAGGCAGGAGGATTGCTAATATCAGGATAGCCTGGGCTACACAGTAAATTCCAGATCAGTCAGAACTATTTATATATAAAAAGATTCAGAAGAAGAAGAAGAGGAGGAGGAGGAGAGAAGAAGAAGAAGAAGAAGAAGAAGAAGAA
>LOEQ01003516.1:103836-128419 GCA_001685075.1 Bramus lutescens
ATGTGGTGATACACAGATTAATGGAGATGGGTTAGTTTAGGATATAAGAGCAAGGCATAAATATGCTTAAGCTATTGGCCAAACAGTATTGCAAATAATATGGTTTCTGTGTGATCATTTCACGGTTGAGCAGCCGGGAACTAACAAGTGGTCTCCTACTATAGTGTGAGTGTGCATCCTTTGGTTATATGCCCAAGAGTGGTATCGCTGGGTCTTGTGGTAGATTGATTTCCAGTTTTCTGAGAAATCACCATAGTGATTTCCAAAGTGGTTATACAAGGTTATACTCCCACCAGCAATGCAGGAGTGTTCCCTTTACACCACAACCTAACCTCTCTGGCATAAGCTGTTGTCCATGTTTTTGATTTTGGCCATTCTTACAGGTGTAAGATGGTATCTCAGGGTTGTTTAGATTTGCATTTCCCTTATGACTAAGGATATTGAGCAATTTCTTAAATTTTTTTTGCCATTTGAGTTTCTTCTGTTGAAAATTCTCTGTTTAGATCTGTACCCTATTTTTTAAATTGGATTATTTGGTATTTTAATGTAGTATATTTACACAATAGAGTATTATTACTCAGCAGCAAAAACCAACGACATCTTGAAATTTGCAGGCAAATGGATGGAGCTTGAAAAAAAAAATCCTGAGTGAGGCAACCCAGGCCCAGAAAGACAAACACAGTATGTACTCACTCACAAGTGGATATTAGTCGCAAAGCAAAGGATAAGCAGCCTACAACCCACAATCTCAGAAAAGCTAGGTAAAAGGGAGCACCCTAAGAGGGACACACATGGAAGACCCTAGGAAGGAAAATAGTTAAGATGTCCTGAGTAAACTGGGAGAGGGGGTAGAAGGAAGAGGTTGTGGAATGGGAACGTGAGGGATCAAGAAGACTGAGCTGGGGAAGGGACAGGGGGAGCAATGAAAGAGATATCTTGATAGAGAGAGCCATTACGGGGTTAGGGAGAAACCTGGTGTTGAAAATTTCTCAGGAATCCGCAGAATGACCCCAGCTAAGACTCCTAGCAATAGTAGAAAGGGTGTCTGAAAGGGCCTTCCCCTGTAATCAGATTAGTGACTGCCCTAACTGTCATCATAGAACCTACATCCAGAACTGATGGAAGCAGAGGCAGTGACCACAGCCCAGCACTGGCCTGAGCTCCTAGAGTTCAGCTGGAGAGAAGGAGGAGGGGTCATATGAGCAAGGGGGGCTCAAGAACATGATGGGGAAAACCAGAGACGGCTGACCTGAGTTAGTGGAAGCTCAAGAACTCTGGACCTGGGGAATGTGCATGGAACTAGGTACTCTGAATATGGGTGACAGTTATGTGATTTGATCTGTTGTGTTGAGGGGTGCCCTGGCAGTCACACCAGGACCTATCCTGGGTGTGCAAACTGGGTTTTTTGAGCCCATTCCATATGGTGGGACACCTTGCTCAGCCTTGATACAGGGGGAGGGGCTTGGTCATGTCTCAAGTTGGTATCCTAAACCTTGTTGACTCCCCAAGGAAGAAAGGCCTTACCCCCTCTGAGGAGTAGATGGGATTTGGGAAGGAAGGAGGTGGGGGTAGGAGAAAGGAAGGGAGGGGGACCTGGGGTTGGTGTGTAAAGTTAAAAGTAAATTTTTAAACAAAATATATGAAAAAATGTTAGCTATGTGTACATGTATGTCTCTCTGTGTGGTTATGTGTGCATGTATGTGCATGCCCTTAGAGATCAGAGGTTGAGAATCTCCCTGGAGCTGGAGTTACAGGCAGTTGTGAGCCACCTGATGTAGGTACTGGGAACCAAGTTCAGTTCTTCTGAAAGAAAAGCATGTTCTCTTAACTGCCAGCTCACACTACAGTTTTATTTGTTTTCTTGCTTGTTTGTTTTGGTTTTTTGAGACAGGGTTTCTCTGTAGCTTTGGAGCCTGTACTGGAACTCACTCTGTAAACCAGGCTAGCCTCAAGCACACAGAGATCTGCGTGCCTCTGCCTCGTGAGTGCTGGAATTAAAGGCGTGCACCACCTCTGCCCAGCTTACTACAGTGTTTTAAGTCATTCACCAGTTGAATAGATTGGTGGTCAGTTTTGATTTTATTGTTTTGAATGAAGCAGCAACTAATGTTCTTGTACATGTTTTTGTGTGAAAATTAACATTAATCTCAAGGTATATTCTCCAGAAGTAGGATTTCTAGGGCAATTGAATAAGTATGTACTTTATAAGAAAGTGACAAAGCAAGGAATTGTTTTCCAAAGTCGCTGGACCGTTTTGTACTCTTACTGTCAGTATAGAAGAATGTCAGTTCCCTGTACTCTCATTCTCTCTCTTTCTCTCTCTCTCTCGCTTCCCTTGAGTCAGCCACTGGAACAGGCATCTCCCTGTGATTTCAATTTGCATTTCTCTGCTGACTGTGGATGCTTAATATCTTTTACTATAGTTTTCATTTTTTTTACTTTCTTTGATAAAATCTGTTTAAATATTTGTTCATTTCTTAAAAGATTTGTTCTTTCATTATTTTTAAATGGTTTAATTTTGTTTTATGTGCCTTAATATTTTGTCTGCATATATGTCTGTGAAAGGGTGTTGCCCTCCCTGGAAATGTGGCTATTGATAGTTGTGAGCTGCCATGTGAGTGCTAGGAATTGAACTCAAGTCCTTTGGAAGATCAGCCTGGTCTCTTAACCACTGAGCCATCACTCCAGTCCCTCTTTTATTATTTTTAATTATGTGTATATGTGTGGTCTTTGTGTGCATTTGTGCAAGTGAGTGAAGGGACCCAAACAGTCGAATCCCTCTAAGCTGGAGCTACAGGTATTTGTGAGCCACCCAACAAAGGTGCTGGGAATCAGACTCTGCATGAGCAGTGCACACTCTCACTCTCTGAGCTGACTCTCCACTGCTCAGGTCTTAATGGTTGCACTGTGAGATTTCTTTATATGTTTTGAATATGATTTCTTTATCAGATTCTTTTTGGCAGATGTTTTATCTCACTCTGTGAATTCCCTCACTATTGTCTTAACTACATCTTTGAAAGAGTATAGTTTAAATTGTAATGAACTTCAGTCTGCAAAAGGTTTGCAGTTGTAGCCTATAGCTTCAGCTTTGTGATCCTTGCAAGTTAAATTATTTTGTTGTTGTTTTGTTTTTTGCATCTTGAGACATGGTCTTACCATGTAGCTCTGGTTGTCCTGGAATTGCTCTGTAGACCAGGCTGGCCTTGAACTCACAGAAATCCCCCTACCTCTGCCTCAGGAGTGCTGGGATTAAAGGTGTGCACCATCATGCCTGGCTCAAGTTAAATTTGTGTGTGGTACATTGGTTAAGCCTTGTTTTATTTTTTAGCATGTGACTATTTAATTGTTCCAGCAATCCAACTCCTTTCCCAGTCCTTCCGTGTCTGCACTCTACCCTTGTAGCATCCCTCCAACAAAAGAAATTTTTTTAAAAATTAAAAATAATTCAAAATTTCCCATGTCACCATATATATATATATAGTTTGTTTTCCAAGACAGGGTTACAGGGTACAGTTTCTCTGTAACTTTGGAGCCTGTCCTGGAACTAGCTCTTGTAGACCAGGTTGGCCTTGAACTCACAGAAATCCACCTGCCTCTGCCTCCCGAGTGCTGGGATTAAAGGCATGCGCTACCACTGCCCGGCCCACATATTTATTTTTTAGAATGGCTTATGGAGCTGTTGTATGTCACCCTATATCTCTTTGCTCAAACAGCTTTATGTGCAAAAGCTCAGCGTGATGAGTTGCTGGTCTGATACAAGGCTCCACCATCAACACTGGACTCCCATTGAAATGTCTCTCAAGTATTCTGCTGTTGCCACAAATTAGGGAGATCCTGCGGCTGTGGTTCTGTGGGACTGGTCCTTCATGTGCTCCAGCAGATAGTAGATGGGGTGGATGCTGGGGTGGGCCAACTCAAGTCCTGGATGTGGGCTTGGGCCTCTACCAGAACTGACCCCCTCAGGTGAGGGGTGGGGTCATCTCTCCCAGGTGCAGGCAGTTTTCCCAGGGAGGAGCAAATGCCCAGAGCCAGTTCTGGAAGGGGGAGGGTCAAGTTCTCCTTCTGAGGTGGTTGGTAAGGGGCAGGACCAGCTCCCTGATGGCTCAGCCACTAGGGTTAGCTCTCCCATGGTCCCTGGTGGTAGCATGGGTCACAAACATCAACAAAGACCCTGGCTGTGGTAGGACCATGGACACAGACATGGCCCTTGGCAGCTTGAGCCTGGATGTCATGATTGCGTGGAATGCCAGTGCAGGCCATCCAAATCAGTATGGCCCTGAAAACAGCATGGCCCTGGGATACCAACATGGCCTCAGGTCTATCTAGCACTGCTAGTTAAACATAAAGCCATTTAAAGCTTCTAGTTCTTAGTAAATCAGTAAGAATGTGAACGATTTCTGCAGTTGACTGCAGAAAGATTTTACTTCACCAAAGTCATCTAGTGTGCAGCGCGTGGCAACATTTCTCATTGCTAAATGGGAACCAGTTAAGGAAAAAGGGGAGTCTTACAGAAGGATCAGGGGTTTAGGGTTTGGATCATTAAAGATAATGCCTGAGGTGGCACGGTAGGGAGACAAGCTGGAGTCTTTTGAAGTCAGCGAGAGATTCAAGGTTGCCATCAGGACTAAATGTAAACTACTCTGGCATCCTTGAGATATATCATCTTCAGGCTTACTCTAGAGGCCCAGAGCAAACCTTTGCAGCTCCTTCTGGGAAGATGCAGGTGAAATTCCTCCGTGTAACCATCTAGGAGGAAACTTCAATGAGTCAGAGACACATGCATTCTTTCTGTCTCACTCAGTATTAGGCAGCACAAGCACCCCTTCCTCATCCACAGACAAACCTCTGCAATTTGCATGAAGGTTGAAGCTTGGAGAAACTGAGATATCTGGTCAAGGGCACACAGCAAATTAGTAATCTAGGCTACCCCAAAGCAAAACTAGGGGATACACCAACACACTCCTTTCTTGCATCTCCAGGATCTGATCAGTTCCTGAGGTCGTGGATCTCTCTGCAAACACCACTTGAACCTATGCTTTGTTTCTGTCCAATCCTGATGCTCCCCTATTTCATAGAGCCAGCAACTGTTACGCAGTCCTTCCAGCTGGCTCACCTCGCCCCTAGCCATCTTTAAGTAAGCTAATATCTGCACAGCTGCCACAATGACCTTTACAGAACTTGGTCTTGATAATGTCAAGTTTCCAACTCCACAGTGGTTCCAAGTTGTCTTCCAGATAAAGATCAGAGTGCTTGGCTTGATACCCTGTTTGTTTGTTGGTTTGAGTCTCATGTCCCATTGCCTTTTGTACTTTAGTTATAAAGAGTCCTTCCTTGTGGTTGGAGAGATGGCTCAGCAATTGAGAGCACTCCATGCTTAATGTGGGAGGTCCTTCTGTCTATTTGTTGGTTTTATTTGTTAATGAATAAATCTGTTTTGGCCAGTGGCTTAGCAGAATAGAGCTAGGTGGGAAAATTAAACTGAATGCTGGGAGAAAGAAGGCAGATTCAGGAGAAACCATGGTGCCACCAGAGGGAGAAAACGTGAGCTGCCAGCTGGAACCTTGTTGATCGGCCATGAGCCTCATGGTAAAATATAAAATAATAAAAATGGGCTAACCAAAGGTATAAGAGCTAGCTAGCAACATGCTTAAGTGATTGGCCAAGCAGTGATTCAAAAAATATAGTTTCTGTGTGATTATTTCAGGTCTAAGTTGCCAGGAATGAACAAACAGTTTCTCCCAACAAATTGACGCACCAAGGTGGGTAACTACTTCCACATAAAAACCTGAGAGATCTGGAAAAGAAATTCTAGACACAAAAAAGTTCAATGAAGCTCAGTTTGCTAGAAGCAAGCAGAGGCATGATTCCTTTAAGAGAGGTCTTCCTGATTCAGTGGTAGCAAAAAAAAAAAGCATGGTTTTGAAACAGTGGCTTCCTGGGCCGTGTTGCTAGCAGGAGCTCTGACTCTTTCGAGAGGTCTGGCTATGGAGCATTTAAATAAGGTTTGTGAGCAGAGTTGCTTAATGGCAACACAGACTTGCTGCAACCTGACCCTGAACCTGGGGCGGAGAGAATGGCTCTCAGAGGCAGTGAGTAGACCTCCACCATGTTGGACTGGGTGGTGCCAAAAAGCAAATCAGCCTTAATCCTAGTGAGGCTGCTTAACATCTTAAGAAGTGCTCCTGGACAGAAAAGGATTTCAGCTGCATGATAGGACATATTCAGATATAAAAGACCTCTAACTGAGACACAGTGTGTTTTAAAAATGTATATAGGCTTGGGAGAGAGAAGAAAAAGAGTACAGAGAGTTATAAAAAGAAGTAAATCATTTTTTAAAAGTCTTTAAAGAGATAGAATATAGTCAGTCATAGTTTAAAAGAAGTAAAAAAATAAGGCACATAAAGAAGGAATATACAGAGAGAGTCTGGATTATGCATATTATTGTGTTTTCTTTTAATTTTTGACTGTGAAGGAGCTAAGTACAGAGAGAGATTTTATTGTATGGGCTGCTAAGCTAAACCAACATATATATTTGAAAGGCATCATGACTTCAAAATTTGGATCTAAAGATCTGTTGCTTTTGAAAAGAGGTTCTTCTTTTGTTTCCACAGAGGATGAGTACCTGTGGAACACTTCCAGACTAATGTGTTTTGATGGACCAAGGCTCCCCAGGGGATCTGATGCCCTCTTCTGACATCTGCATGAACCAGGCATGTACATGATATGGCCAAGACATTTAATACACATAATAAAGCAAACAACAGTGAGCTCCTCTGAACATGTCTGGCTTTTCTCCTGCAGGGTAACAGTCACACTTTTACCTAAAGCTGTTTTTAGACAACAGTGCATTTGTGGCAGGCAATGTGTGTCGCTTGCCACATTTCACAGACCTGGCTCCAAGTCGTTGCAGTTACTCACTTGATGAATGTTTGTTAAATGCCTACCAGTGTGTGTCAGGTTCTTCACATGGATCAAAATACCTTGTCAGGGCTGTGGATGCAACTGAGCTGTATTGTATACATGGGTAATGCATGCATGTAATCCCAGCTCCAGGACTGAAGGCAGGACAATCAGAAGTTCAAGATCATTTGATGCTTCACAGTAAGTTAGAGGCTAGCCTGGGCTACATAAACCCTGTTCTTACCCCCAAAAGCTGTGTTAAGTTGAACATGGTGGTGCTTGTCTGTAGTTCCAGGTATTAGGAAGGTTGAGGCAGGGGATTGTCTGGAAACAAAACTTTAAGATCCTACAAAAACAAAATAAAACATCTTGTCACTGTTTTAGAATCTGTTCATTTATTATTATTTCTTTTGTTATTGTTGTTGCTATTACTAAGTGCTGTACTAGGGTCAAACCCAGAGCTCCATGAGTGCTGAAAGGCTTCATTCTATTGCTACATACTTAGCCCCTTGTTACTTTATTTCATTTTAAAACAAAGTCAGAGTTTAATAATCTTAATATAATTTTTAGTTGTTTTTGTTATTTTTGGGTTTTGTTTGGTTGAGTTTTGTTGTTGTTTGTTTCTTAAGACAAGGTATCTTTACATAGCTCTGACTATCCTGGAAGTCACTCTGTAGACCAGGCTGGCCTCAAACTCAGAGATCTGTCTGCCTCTGCTTCCTGAGTGCTGGGACTAAAGGTGTGCACCACTACTGTCTGGCTCTTTCTAGGATGAAAAGAAAGAAAGGTACTTGGGGAGCAAGCCAGGCAGTTGAGAAGGTGGATGAGCTCAGTGGAGTCTCCCTTTGTAATCTTGGATTCCAGACTAAGGGTGTAGATTGCGGCTGTGACTGTGGACTCTGAGTCACTTTGCTAAGGGAAAGAGCCTGTGAACGGAAGCAGCAGCTCCTGTACAGCCAGGCTCCACACTCAGTTGGCCACCCAGCTTCTGGTGAAACATGAAGCTTGGGGGATCTACCACACTGCTATGAGCAAAACTAAAGAGGCAGGTGATGATACAAAATCTGCCCCAGGACTGGTGAGATGGCTCAGTTGTTAAGAGCTCTGACTGCTCTTCCAGAGGACCTAGATTCAATTCCCAGCACCTATGTGGCAGTTCATAACTATCTGTAATTCCAGTTCCAGGGGACCCAAGAAAACACCAATGCACATAAAATTAAAATAAATAAAAAATAAATTAATTAATTAAAAAATACAATTTAAGCCAGGTGGTGCACACCTTTAATCCCAGCACTTAGGAGGCAGAGGAAGGCAGATCTCTGTGAGTTCCAGGCCAACCTGTGATGTAGGAGGGTCTTCTGTTTTGTGTTGATTTCATTGGTAAAATAAAGAAACTGCCTTGGCTTTTTGATAGGGCAGAAAATTAGGTAGGCGGAGTAGACAGAACAGGATGCTGGGTAGATGGCACTGTGGCAGACTCCATGGCTCTCCTCTCCTAGATGGACGCTGGTTAGACTCATGCCGGTAAGCCACAGTCAAGTGGTGATACAGATTATTAGAAATGGGTTGAAGCAATATGTGAGAGTTAGCCAATAAGAAGCTAGAACTAATGGGCCAGGCAGTGTTNACTCATGCCGGTAAGCCACAGTCAAGTGGTGATACAGATTATTAGAAATGGGTTGAAGCAATATGTGAGAGTTAGCCAATAAGAAGCTAGAACTAATGGGCCAGGCAGTGTTTAAATGAATACAGTTTCTGTGTAATTATTTCAGGTAAAGGTAGTCGGGAGCCAGGTGGTGGGAAGTGGCCCACCGCTCCTTTTTACAACAGACGTGGTCTAAAGAGCGAGTCCCAGGACAGGTAGAATTATTACACAGAGAAACCCTGTCTTGAAAAACAAACAAGCAAGAAAGGAAAAAAGAGAGAGAACACTGGCTGCTCTTTCAAACCTGGGTTTGATTCCTAACACCTGCAAGGTGACTTACAACCAACTGTAACTCCAATTTCAAGAGAGGCAGCTCCCTCTTCTGGCCTCTGTGGGAACCAGGCGCATCTGTGGTACACAGACATACACACTGACAAAACACCCCCATACACTGAGAAATAAGTCTGTCCCCAGCCAGAAGTGGTGCTACACAGCTCTAAAACTCAGAACTTCTGAAGCTGAGGCAGGGGTACTGGGAGTTCAAGGTCATCTTTGGCTATAGAGCAAACTGGAGGCAAGTCTGGAATACGTGAAACCTTGTTTTAAACAACAATATACCCAAACAAACAACAGTAATAACAACCAAAACAAAACAGGGGCTCAAAATTGCCAGCAACTCTAACCTTGGGTGGATATGACACCTCTACTCTCCTGGGACACCTGTGCTCATGTGCACATACCCCCACACTCATAGATGCAATTTAAAAACAACAAATCCTTGAAAAAGAATAAGGTGAGAATGGCAGGACAACATCCAGTGTTGTCATCTGACCTCCATACAAATGCATGTGCATCCACATGTGTTTACACGCACACACATAGCATTTACATTTTTATATACACAGCATCTATATTTGCACTCACACACGCATGCACACACACACACACACACACATTGACCAGAGTTCTCTGCGCCATATTGCATCTGAAGAACCCTATCAGCACATAGCATGCAGATGAGCCAGCCCCTTGCCTTGCTCCCCTTGTACCTTGTGTTTAAGATGCTGGGGACATTCTGTATGGGGAATTTTAGATGTGAGCTATAGCCACTGGGTTTTCTTTTTCTTGCTAGGATAGGTGCTCTCTACCCTGGCACAGTGCTTGGCACAGAATATATTTTGATCAATGTGTAATCTCTGAGAGCAGCAAGGAGAGAATCATATTTTCTTATTCTATCCTAAAAGAAATTCTCCCTTGCAGCTAGGACTATTTCGTGTCTGTGGCCTTTGTCCCTTTCTTCCTTTCCCACAGTAGGCTGAAATCATCTTGTGTCCCCTCCTCTTAATCTATAAGCCGTTGTCCATTAAAAGACCCGCTCCACCCTGTGATGTCTCCTCACTTGCGTACCAAATATGCCTGCTGCTGATGGGAACATAGCCATTCTATTGCTGGGCAAATGCCATTGTTCTTATGCCTTGGAAAAATACAGAGCCATGTGAACTGTTGACTAAGGACGCAAAATAAAGCAATTATTTTCTTTCTTCTTCCCTCCCTCCCTTCTGATTTTCTCTTATTTGATTCTACTCTGCCTAAAGGAAATTTCCAAGGACAGGAACAGCGGTTTGGTGTGTTTGCAAATGAACCCCAATTTCCTGCTTCTGCTGGGGGACCACTGCAGGGCTTCTCACAGAGTGCTACTCAGGGCTGTGCTGTGGGGACAGGCACCCATTGACCATGATCTGATTGACTTCATGAGCTGGTCATTTGATCTTTGACAAGCATTAGCTGTCTACAGAGGAAGCTGAATTTGATTCTTTCTTCTCTGCTCCAATTGCACCAAAATCCAGTAAGCACCACCCTGTGCTGAAAGAGGCCTGTGACAAACAGAGCTACCTGAGAACAGGTTCCACTGCCTTCAACTCACCTTGAGCAGTAGCCAGACTCACAAGTTTGGGAACCTGCACACAGAAAGTACGCTTGCCTGGTGGTGTTTGCTCAGCCCCAGCTTTCCTGAAGTGTGGGTCTGTTGGTGAGAACTGGGCCTTACAAAGTCAACAGAGGGCTCTGGCTGCTTTTTCAGGACATTGGGCTGCCAGTAGTGAATTTAATGCAAATCCAGAACTCTCTGTCCTTTAGGTTAGCAGCTTCCAGACTGGGAGTCCCCGGTTGGCCTTCCCAGCTTTGCTCAGATGGTATGGACTGAAGGATCTCCCTAGAAGGAAGAGGTTTAGGATCCATCCTGCTGAGGGCACTCTAGTTTGCCCCTGCTTCTTATTTGACTGTAACTTCTGAGCTTGAACTTGAAAGTCTTATTGCGTGGACATGTGGACTCAGGGCTACCAGGGGTACTGAGGCAAAGGAAGGGACCAGTGGAAATGAATATTATAGCAAATGTTAAACCACTCAGGTTTAAAAGGCTTGGTCAATTATTACATGTTTACATATTTTATTATTTATTTGGCAAAAATTCCAACACACACACGCGCGCGCACACACACACATACACACACACACTTTGTGTGTATGATTCATTCCTAAGCTTTTGATACCTTCAGCATCTGTGTGACCCTCTGGATTCTGGTCTGGACTTAGAGCATGACATGGCAATCATTCATGGGGACCCAAGCCTTGAGGACCTTAGCCAAGCAAGAGGGTCTGGTGGAGGCAGAAAATTCAGGAGCTTCAGGGAGGCAGTAGGTAGCCCAGCAAGGTAATTCTCCCAGCCTCAGATGACAAAGGTTGCCTTTACACCTGGCCAGGAGGTTTAATCATCTACCATTTCCAAACACAGCAGGCTAACAACAGGCTGGGTGAAAATCATAAAAAAAAAAGTCCCCAAAGGCCAGCACAGTGAGAGGAGGGAATAAGCAGGGCTGTGGCTTTGTCTTCTGGTGGCCTGAAGTGAGAAATGGTGCTTTGGTAGAGGAGCTCCATGTGAGGGACCTGGAGGAAAGGCGGTCTTGAAGGGTCATGGTTGAAAGGCTTTGGTGAGAGACTGAGCCAATGTTCTGCAGGTAGGCCGGCTATGAGGACCCTCCAGAAAAAATGGCCGTCTTTGGATTCAGCTGCTGTCCTCAACACACTTGAGAAGAAAGGCAGCTCCACTCTACATGTTCTCATTGGGGCTTCACAGTTAAACCTGTACTGTTTCACTGGTTCCTTGTGAAAGGAGGCCACACTTTTTGTGTCCCAGTCAGGTAGTGTCACCAAGGAATTATATCCCATTCCTCTTCCACTAAGGGAGATCCAAATCTCAGCTCCACCACTTCCTTGGGTTTTGAGACAAACAACCTTAGTTCTCTGTGCCATGTTTTCCCATCTATAAAGTATTTGCCTCGTGGGAGTAACTTTGGATTGTGTTAATGCTATCAGAACTTGAAGGATGTGAGACAAGAGGTTGGAAAGTTCATGAGCAGAAGTGGCTGTGTTAGTTTTCATATATTGACTTGATCAAATTACAATAGCCATGAAACTCCATCAAGGAATAGGATCTTCATAATAAAGTTTTTATTGCAAGAGTTCCAGTCCTCTAGGTAACCAGCAGTCAATATTGTAGATGTCTGCCATGTATAAGACACTACTGCAGCCAGGCTGGGCAATGGTGGTGCATGCCTTTAATCCCAACACTTGGGAGTCAAAGGCAGGCAGATCTCAGTGAGTTCAAGGTCAGCCTGGTCTACAAAGCAAGTTCCAGGACACTGTTACACAGAAAAACCCTACAAAAAAAGACCTGCTGGGGTTGCAGCGAAACTGTATCCAGGCCCTCAGGCCCACTCCCTCCAGAAATGTACATCTTGATAGGAACAAAAAGCATACATGCAAACAGATAACCAATAATTCAAGATAAAGTCTGTCAAATACCCCAAGAGCCCCGCTACATTTCAGGTGTACCTGTGTTCTCTCCTCTGCTAACTCCTTGAAGGAGAAGCCATTTGGCTTGCCCTGAGCACATGGCCCCTATTGTCTGCATTGTCACCGAGACTTCCGATGGCCTGGCAGTGTCTTTGCAGTTCCAGAAGAACAGTTTTTTGAAAGACGACCATAGATGCTGTAATATCGATATTCCTATTAGCCTCTCTTCATGATGGAAAAGGTGGGGACATGGGCAGCAGTCCCTGCTCCTTTCCTCTGGGCTCTGTGGAGCTACAAGGAAAGGCTAAAGCCCACTACTATGGAGGCAGTGAATTGAAGATTCCTGAAAGTTCTCAACCAGCCTGAGCTACACAGTGAGACCTTACCTAAACAAAAACAAAAATCAGAAAAAAAAATGCTTCTAAGATGTGGTGATACATGTATGTAATCCCAGCACTGAAGTGGTAGAGGCAGCCTCACCTGTATGGGAAGTTGGAGTTCCTGGAACTACAGGGTGCTTTACCACACTCAGTTTATTTGGTATTGGGTGGTGAGGGAGCAGTTTAGACAAACACTACCCACTGGGCTACACCTCCAGTCCTTGCCTACTCTTTTTCTACAGGCATGGCAGCTGTGTACTCCCTGACCTTACAGCCATACCCTTTGGCTCCTCCTCAAGCATTTTTGGATGTGATTTGAGCATGGTTTTTGCATCTTGGTTAAACTAGAAAATTTAGTACTCACAAGAATGTAGGGAAATTTTTAGTGGAATTTCAAGGGAAAAATACATGCGTTTAGTCAGAACAGCAGCTTGGAAGGCCTGTGGGAAAGCCTTACACACTGTGAGTCTGATTATATGGACATCAGACACAGGAAATGTCAGGGCTAGGGAGATAGTCAGCCTAAAGTGCTTGCCACAGCAGTGTGGCGACCTTGAGTTTGAGCCTCCTCAGCACCCACGTAAAATGCTGAGCATGGTAGATTGCTGTAATCTCAGCTCAAGGGAGAGAGAGTCTTTGATTTTCTGACCAATGAGCATAGGGTAACTGGGAAGCCCCAGACCCCAGTGACAGAGCCTGCTCCTAAAACAGAGCGATGACTTCCGAGTAGGCCTCAGACCGCCAGAGTGATGTGACTGCCAGCAGCTTCGAAATGCCCTGAGGTTGACCTGCCTTGGATCTGAGAACAGGAGCCTTGGTACTCCTGGAACGTGGTTTACAAATGTCACTCTTAAAGTAATGCATACCTTTTTCTGTCAGAGATCACCCTGTTCAGCTCCAGATTTCCCAAATGCCCTCTTAGATGTTGAAGACCAGTGCAGGCTTGGAGGCATGTATATTTATTTAAACTGGCTTGAATACAATTCAGGATTAGGAGAACGCAAAAATATTAGGCTTACAACTGAAACAACGGTGAATATTTATCAATTTCACTTTCAATAAAAATTCTAGAGCCAGGTCCAGCCTGGTGGCGCATGCTTTTAATCCTAGCACTGTGGAGGCAGAGGTAAGAGTTCAAGGCCAACTTGGTTGACATAGTGAGCTCTAGGACACCCATGACTACATAGAAAGACCCTATCTCAAAACAAAAACAATTTCCAGTACCAGCAGGATGGCTCGACAGGTAAAGGCTCCCCATACCAAGCTTGACGTCCTGAGTTCAATCTCCAGTGGTGGGAGGCCAGAACCAACTCTTACAGGTTGTCCTCTGACCTCCACACTCGCTTGCAACAGGTGCACGCATACACACACACAATAAAATAACTGTAATTAAATCATTTAATTCTGTAAGTATTTAATGGGAAAGGGAACAGCACAAACCAGATTTATTTTCTCAGCTCCTCCAGACTCTTTGGAAACTTCTTAACATAAGCAAAAGTGTAGGTCAGACTGAGCTACAAAAACTGGTAGATTTAGCCAAAGAAAGTGCCTTGATGGAGCAGGGAGAGTAAGTCTGTACCACCGAGCAGTCAGCCCTGGGCTGGCAGCCTCTGCAGTCCTGTTGCTTTCCAGGAGGGAAAGGAAGGGGCTTTGGGACAAGCCTGTGGTTGGCTAATCAGGAAGCTGAGACAGGATTGGTTGAAAACTCAAAGCTAGCTTGAGTAAAACAATGACTCAAAAATAAAAAGTTAAAAAGAGGCCAACTTGGGCTACTTCCACCCAGTTTCCACAAACAAACAAACAGCACTTAAAAGAAGGTTTGGAAGGGTGAAGAGATAACTCAGCAATTAGCATCCTGGTTGCTCTTCCAGTGGACCCTGGGTTGATTCCTAGACAAAATAGATGGAGTGGACATGGTGGGTTCATCAGTCCCAGCTCTCAGAAGGTGGCAGCAGGAGGATCAGAAAGTCAAAGGTCAAAGTTGTCCTTGGCTACATAGGGAGTTTGAAACAAGCCTGACCTACAGAGACTGTGTCTCAAAATAAATACATAAGTAAAGAAATAATAGATGGTAGGTAGGTAGATAGACAGACAGACAGACAGGTGGGTTGGAGTTACAGTTCAGTCACAGAGGCTTGCCTAGCATGTGGGAGCCCTGGGGTTCATCCTGTGGCTGGGTTGGGTGGGATAACACAGAATTCTTGGACCTTCAATGCCAGGACTCAGAATCCGCAGGTGCTGCTTTGCACTAAGAATTAGTTTTGTGGGGCTGGAGAGATGGCTCAGCAGTTAAGAGAACTGGCTGCTCTTCTAGAGAATGTGGGTTCAATTCCCAGCACCCACACAGCAACTCATGCCTGTCTGTAACTCCACCTCCAGGGCTTCTGACACCCTCACACAGATACATATGCAGGCAAAACACCAATGCACACAAAATAAAAAATAAATTAAATATTTTAAGAAAGAAATGGTTTTGTCTGCACAATTGTCTGTGGGCCACTAGTGGAAAATGTCAACTCCTGGCTTGTGTCACATATTACAGACTCCTGTTTCTTTCTTCACCTCACAGCTCAGCCGGTATTGTGTTCAAATTGACAAGGATGGGAGGGTGGAGGAGATGGTTCAGCAGATTGAGACTTGGGCTGCTACGGCAGATGGCCTCAGTTCAATCTTGCACATTGTCCTCTGACCTCCACATGCATGCTCTAGTGCTCACACGCAAATGTGCACACACATACACAACAAATAAATACATTTAAAGATTAAAATGGAAAGGTTGGAACATCTGAATTCCACAAAGCGAATGGTAAAAACCTGGAGTATAACCAATTGAGAGTCAAAAGTCCCTACTTGGGAAACGTTTTTGTCAATATTTTGAGACAGGTTCTTATGTACCCCAGGCTGACCTAGAACTTTATACATAGCTGGGGATGATCTTGAACTCCTTATCTCTCTGCCTCCACCTCCTGTGTGCTGTGATTAAAGTCATGCACCACTATGCCTTGCTGGATATGGACAGCAAGGCTTTTACATATGCCAGGCAAGAGTCTATCAGCTGAGCTACATTCTTAGAGAAAACATGACCCAACCATATGTTTATATGTTTATAGGTGGTTGGAGGAAAAGAAGAGAATTGCCCCGCATCCCAACAGGAGGTGGGAAAATGGACTTCTGGGGGTCATCACCATTCTGGACATGGTTCTGGGCTCTTCAACAGCTATCTCCCTTCATCACTGCAAACTTCATGGAGAGGCATCAAGATACTCAAATCACAGGAAAAGAAGGCCTCAGAAGAACGTATGGAAGTTACAGGCTGTGGGGACATTCTGTCTGATTGACTTACAGACAGTAGCTGGACCTGGATGTGGACAGACATTTGGAGTTCAGAGCCTAGGAGAACAAAGGAGGTCTTGCCCAAGAAGTGTTGTGTCTTCTGGGTCTGGGAACAAGATTTTGAGACGCACAGTGCACAAGGAGAGATGGCGGCTGGGTTTGTGGGAGCCTCTGGAGCAGGCTCACCAGCACAGATGCACGCACGCAATGACTGGCAATGGCTGTGGCAGTTCAGGGACAGATGATTAAAGGGCCCTCGGCATCAGCCAATGGAGGGGAGACAGCAATAAGAAGACTGCATCTTGAGTGCTTGGTGTGTCTGGATCTTTAGCTGAACTCAAACATTAGCTAAGTCTATCTTAGCTTTCGGGCTTTTTCAAACTATAGCTATGTTAAAATTATATAATATCTTTAACAAAGCCCACTGAAAAATCTCACAAAACATTTGCTCCACAGAGCACGGGAAAGTTTAGGATGGTGACAAAAACCAAACCAATCAGCATTGGCCACAAACATCTGCTGTTCTCCTCCTGCCCTCCAGCCCTCCAGGGCTGGTGACTTCAGGCTCCAGGTCGCTGCTCTCCCCAACACAAGGAGGCTGCAGTTTCCAGGGCGTGACCTTTGACACAGTTCCTCATCATTTTTTAGAGACTGTTTTATTTTTGGTTTTGTTTTGGTCTCACTGTGTAGCCCAGGCTGGCCTCGAACTCATGCTCTCCCTGGGATTAGAGGCTCACACCACCACACTGCCAGGCTCTACTCTAGTGTTTGTTTTCGTGCTTGCAGGAAAAAGGATCGAAGCCATTGCATTCCTGTGCTCAGCTGAACACAGTGACGATCAAGTGGGTGTTTGCTGAAGGCTCCTGGGAACAGGGGCATCTGTGAGCACCTGGGTTATGCCTCTGGAATCAGGGTCTCACCACAAAGCAAGGGTCATATGCAGTCCTCAGAGGAGGAAGGCAGTGTGTCCGAAGAAATAAACACATCGAGACTGTGCTTAGGTTTCGTTGGTAAGTTTAAAAACTGCATGCAGCTGGGCAGTGATGGTGCACACTTTTAATCCCAGCATTTGGGAAGTAGGGGAAGACGGATCTCTGTGAGTTTGAGGCCTGGTCTACAGAGCGAGTTCCACGACAGTCAGGGCTACACAGAAAAATCCTGTCTCAAAACAAGCAAAACAAACAAACAAACAAACAAAAACTGCATGCAACTGCAGTGCTTATGAGCCTCCATGACGGGAGTGGGCACTGGGGCCACCGTGGGCAGCGTTCTCACATCATTTTATTAGCATTTGCGCAATTAGCACGTGTCTCTTTTAGTAATTAGTGTTTCTTTTGCATCATTTGGGAGAATACACTAATATTTGCTTGTTTGCTTTTATTTTTTAAGAGAAAAGACAAAAAGAAACCCGTAAACTACTAAAACCCTTAAAATATATTTTTACTAATTCTTTGAGAAGTTCATACAATATATTTTGATCATATTCTCCCCACACACACTTCAGATGCATCTTCTACTTCCTACATGTACCCCGAACCTCTCATTTCTCTTTCAGTGACGCCCACTGAGTGCAGTTGTCAGTTGGTGCTGCCTCTATTCCTGGGGTGGACTATCCCTAAAACTTTGGCTCAGAAGCTCTTTATACCAATTATTCTAAAGTCTCAAGAATGTGAAATCTGAAGCAAGTAAGATGGTTCCTACCTATAATCCCTGCCCTTGAGAGACCTGTCAATGTACAAAGTGAGTGCCAGGCCAACCCAGGCTACAGTGTGAACTCTGACTCAAGTAACAAACAAACAATAAATAGATCTAGAGTATACGACGTGGAAATTGTGGGTAGTGTGGAACTCAGAAGAAAGAACCAGACTCCTGAGAAACTATGCTTGGGATTTCCTTCAGACATGCATTTTTCAAATGGGTATTAGAATAGTTGTGATTATGCAAACCCCAGCCTTCTTGTTTTCTGTCCTCCATCAAGGTTCAACCCAGTAGGCCACCCACTGATACAGTTCCTGTAAATATAGAGAATCCTCTCTTTGATTAGGCAGGTCCCTGGCTGTCAGGCTGGGGAAAATGTTTGGAAGAGGACAACCTCACAGGCTCAGCAGAGCAGAGAGACTGCCCTTTGCAGAGGGCCTGGGAAGCTCTTAGGGAAAACAGAGGAGCAGGGAAATTGTAACAGGGCTTTGTGGGGCAGGCCATAGATTCTCTGATGGGCTGCATCACTCTGGGTGGGCATGCGTGTGAGAGCTGTTTCTGGGGAGGTGCTGATACCGGGAGATAAAGGTCTGAGTTTTCATCAGCCTTTAAATAGAGTGAAGAACAATGCGTGTGTGTGTGTGTGTGTGTGTGCGTGCATTCATGTGTTTATGTGTATGTGCGCGTGTGTGTGTGTGCATGTGTGTGCGCACACACGTGTGTAAAATGTCTCATTTCTCTATTTCCAGAGAGAGAGAGAGAGAGAGAGAGAGAGAGAGAGAGAGTCTCTCTCTCCATGGCGCTCAGGCTGATCTTGAACTTGGATCTTCTTGCTTGTATTGCCCTGTGGGTGGGATTACAGATGTGTGCGACGACATTCTTACTTCTCTCTCTAGTGGGTCCTTTGGTCTAATGGATCTTCTATTTTTTTCTCGAGACAGTGTCTCATGTAGACCAGGCTGGCCTTAAAACTAGAATCCTGGAACAAGTTCCTTGGGCTGCATCTTCCCTGGCCACTTCTTGTTCCTATTTGCAGTCTGTGAACAGTTGCTGTCTACAGATGGCCCTGCTACCACATGAAGCATTTATCTAATTACCTTTTATCAACAAAAACTCGGCAGTCAGATATCAGGGCAAGAAGCTGAATGATCAGAGAAGCATCATAGAAGTGACCCCCTACCCCATTCCTCAATCCAAAAGGGCAGAGACCATCTCTCAGCCCCACCCTACTACTTCCTGTGTCTTTCTGTCCTCAGTCCTCTAAAACTTCTATGGCTAAATTTGGTCAGCTTTGCTCCACCCTCTGATTCAAAACAAGCTTTATTGTCAGTCTTAGAAATGTCAGAATGCAATCAAAATACAACAGCCATGAAGCTCCGCTCCAGCACATGCAGTCAGGTAGATATGGACCAGCGCTCTGAGACCGTGACCCAGACGCAGCAGTTTCTCCCTAACGTTCAGATAACTGCTCTTAGCTACACAAAAGGAACTGAAATAAAAATAAGGCCTTACTTTATGTTATCATTTTACTTTATGACAAGGTCACAAAATGTATATATGTATATGTTTATTCATAAAGTGGATATAGTTATACTGTCTTAGGTTTGCTTTTATTGTAATAAAACAGCAAGAGCAAAGCAATGACCAAAGCAACTTGGGGAGGAAAGGATTTATTCAGCTTACACTTCCACAGCACTGCTCACCATTGAAGGAGGTCAGGACAGGAGCTCACACAGGGCAGGAACCTGGAGGCAGAAGCTGATGCAGAGGCCATGGAGGGTACTGCTTACTGGCTTGCTCATCATGGTTTGGTCAGCCTGCTTCCTTGTAGAACCCAGGCCCACCAGCCCAGGGATGGCACCACACACAATGGAATGGGCCTTCCCACATCAAAAACTAAATATAAAGTATCTTACAGTCAGATCTTATTGAGGCATTTTTCTCAGTTAAGGCTCTCTCCTTTCAGATGACTCTAGTTTGTGTGTCAAGTTGACATAGACTGTCAGCATATATACTATGTAGCCCCAATTGGTTTCAAATTCACAATCGTCCTGGCTCTGCCTGCCAGACCTTGGAAACAATTTTTCAGAAATGTCCCATTGCAGAAACTGGAGAAGTCACCAGGTTGGGGATCTGAAAGTCTGGAGAATGGAGCCTAAGTTAGCAGCTGTATCAACTCTTTTTCCATATTCTACTTTCAGCCCTCTGGCGCTCCCTCTCTGTCTTTGTGATCCTTCTTTCCAGGGAAGGTGGGGTCTTAGAACTATATGGTTCAGTCCTCTGGAATGAAACTAGGCTTGTGTTTCATCAAAATATCTTCTGCAAGGTTCAGTTACCTCAAATGGAAGTAGTTACAATAGAACCCCTTGTTAAACTGGGAGACCCAAGGCTAGTGCTTGGCACTGTGTCTGATATTGTGTGTTCAAGCCTCCATTGTCCTTCTCCACTCCTGAGAACCCCAGCTCAAAAGCAGTGAGCAGAGTACTCCATATGTATGCAGGTGCCTCTCTTCTATGGAAAGCCAAGATGTTCAACAAAGAACAATACACAACATGAGCCATGGTACCTGACCTGAACCTTCCTCATTCTACCCACCACTTAATAGGACAGGAGCTATTTGAAAGAAAGTGAGAAAATGTGTTTTCTTTGTGTGGTAGACAGGTCTCCATCATATCAGCGAATCAAGCCAAAATAATGGCTGTTTTTATTTACCCATGACTCTGTGGGTCAGTGATTTGGCTTCAGTCCATTTGGATGGCTTGGCTGCTATTGCCTGGTCAGCTGGTGGGGATTGACAGGTCTCAGATAGCTTCACTTGTGAGTCTGCCAGTTGGTCCTGTGGGTTGGTCAGCCCCTAACCTCACTGGGCAGTTCATCCTGGCCTTCTTATGTGTGGCAGAAGTTCGAGGAGGTCAAAACAGAAGCTAAGGCTTGAAGCTTGGGCTCAGTGCTGTTAAATGTCCCTTCCGTGACAGCTACTGAAATCTGGTCTGGTTCCACAGTCTACCTGTTGATGGAGAAGGAAGCAAAGGGAGCTTATGAAGTGTGTGAATGCAGGGCAGGGAGAAGGCCTTGGCAAGTTAACCATGCAAGCCCGCCTCTGCACATGACAAACCACATCCCTCCTTCAGGGGAAATACGAGTCTCCAAACACTCATCTCATTAGGGCATTCGGTCACCACAGTTAGTTCCAGGTATGGATGTGGCCTTTCTGGTATACCAGACTTAGAATGTCTGTGTGCTGATCTTCAACCAATAAAAATCTCAGCTATGACAGAAAAGGAAGGGGTGGAGAGCAGATAAATTATCCTTCCATCTTACAGGAACCTGCATCATTCTGCCTCCAAACACAGTATAGTGGGTGGCTGGGTGGTGGGGAAGGTCCAGACAGCAATGGCTAGACATTCCTATTCAAAAAAAGGATGGACTGCAGATGCTCAATGCTCATTGATCCATGCATGATAATGCTGAAATCCACCTGGGCACATTTCCAGGCGTCTCTTCTCTAAGAGGAGTGCTACAGATCAGATCAGTGTTCCTCGGAGTCCCATTAAAGGATTGGCTCCTGAGTTGGCACTGCTGGGAGATGGGAACCTTCAGAAAGTGAGGCTGGAGAGATGGTTTAGCAGTTTGGGTGCTGCTGTTCTTGTAGAGGACCCACATCAGGAGACTCATGACCACGATGATCTAACACCCTCTTCTGGTCCACACTTTTGCAGTCTTACAGACAGACAGACAGACAGAGAGAGAAATAAAAACAAATCTTTGGAAAGTTGAGCCAACTGGGAAGAAGTAGCTTGTCCTTGGAGGGACCCTGGGACCCAGCCCTGCCCTGGCTCCTGTTCCCATGTCACAGTGAGGTTGTAGCCTTATTTCGCTATTTATTCTTCTCATAGTTTCTGTGTTATCACTGTCCAAAATGTCAGCATCAAGAGATCAGGGGTCAAAACTTCTGAGGTCATTAGGCCAAGTAAACTCGCCTCTCCTCGGGTTGTTTCCTCCCAAGCACTGGTCACAGTGGTGAGAGGCCGACCAACACAGTAATCAGTCTCCGTTGATTAGAGGCCATCTTGCCCCCTGCAGGTGGTTCTGTTGCCCAGGCCCTCAGCTCTCCATCCTACCTTCATGGCTCCTGGTTCAACCATCTGAGATGTTATGTCATTTTCTCTGAGGATTTCCAGGCTTCAAATGAATAGCTTCTACTCTGCCCAGGAAGCTGGGGACTCAGAATTGTCCTTGCATTTTAAACTGACTCTGTCTCTTTTTGTCCAATATAGTATAATCCCCTTAAAATGTTATGGGGGACTGCAGTAGCCCACACCTGTATTCCCAGTTCTTGGGGGAAAAATGATGGATCAGTCATTCAAGGTCTTTCTCCAGTCTATGAATTCAAGGCCAGCCTGGGTTGTATGGGATGCTGGAATAAGTAACAACAACAACAATAACAATGATCAAACTAATCAAACAAATTGTTTTGTCTTGGAGGCAGCCTCCCACGTCTGGTAGAGTGCTATATTAGTGATTATTGCAGTCTAATGAGCAAACGTGTCACTGTCCTGTTCTGAGGAACATCAGTTTTGGCTCGACTCGTTTAGGGTGACTTTTGTGAGTGTGGTCAGGTGGCAGGTTGGCAGGGGCCTGGCTGGTTTTATGGCCTCCGTCACAAGCCTGCATCAGTGGGCCACTACTGGGAATGTCGGCCCACCTGCTCTCTCAGGCTCAAGAAGTTAGCCTGGGCTTCACTGGGGCTTTGAAAGTGTCTTATAATCGTAACTTAGAAATTATCCAATACAACTGGACTGTGATGGTGCATGCCTTTAATCCCAGAACTCAGGAGGCAGAGGCAGGAGGATTCTAGGCCAGCCTGGTCTACAAAGAGAGTTCCAGGACAGTCAGGGTTATTACACAGAGAAACTTTGTCTCAAAAATACAAAAACAAACAAACAAAAAGCAACTATCCAATACTATTTCTGCTATATTCTATAGATTGAAGTAAATCACAAACCTGATCCACATTTAAAAAGTCAGGAACAAGGTCAGCCATTTCTGCAAACAGTCTGCTATAGCCTTTGACTTGTACAAAATGTTTAAAGTCCCACATTCTCTCACACTTCTGCTATTATACAGGGTGTTATTCATTCTAACGTGTTTTTAAGTGTAGTTTTTTTATTTTTTTTTGGCGTGTGTGTGTGCATGCATGTGTGTGTGTGTCTGTGTGTCTGTGTGTGTGTGACATATGACCTAGCACTGAGCTATGTCTGGCTTCTCCAACATTTTTTATTGTTGCAAAATGCTCAAAGAATAAAGCTTGCCCTAATTCCCCTGTTTATAGCCTCTCTTTCTTCAATCACTCCTGACGTGTGGAGGCAAAAGTAGGCAGACCACACTTACAGCCCAGTTCCATCTCCCCAAAGTCCACACCTTTTTGACAAAAAGCCAATAAAAAGGCGAGGCCTTGCCTGTGGTAAATTCTCGGGTACATACTTCTGTCTGTTTTCTATTTGGTTCTAGACACAAAAGTAACTGTTTAACTTCCCAGGGATTATATTTTACTGTTTTGATGTCTTAGTCATTTCCAGCATCCTGGAAACAAAGTTGGGAGTAGAAAGAGTTATTATCCTTGACACACCGCTGGGTCTGGGGCTCAGTTAGAGAGAGAGAGATTATCTCCTGCCATACTGCTGAATCTGTGGCTCAGTTAGAGAGAGAGAGCTTATTTCCCACCATACTGCCGAGTCTGCAAGTCTGGTGCTGAGTTAGAGGGAGGGAGGGAGAGAGAGAGAGAGAGAGAGCGCTTATTTCCCACCATACTGCTGAGTCTGGGGCTCAGTCAGAGTGAGAACTTGTTTGTATCATGGCATGACAACTAAAAATAAAATATTTATGAGAAAATTATCTTTTTGTGTGCATAAGAGTGAGTTTGTATATAATGTGTGCATGTGTGCACATGTGGGTAGGGTGTGTACCACAGAGCACTTGGGAGGTGAGAGGACCTCTGGTGTGGGTCCCCACCATTCACCTTGTTTGAGACAATCTCCTGTTGTTTGCCATTGTGTGGGTGGCTCAGTCAATAAAGTGACAGCCCAGATGTGCAAAGCTCCGGGTTCCATGCCCAACACATAATAGGTGTGGTGGTGTCCAGCTGTTACAGCATGGGGAAGGGGTGGGAGCACAGCTGCACTGTGAGCTCAAGGCCAAACTAGTCTACCTGTGCCTACTTCTTAGGAAGAAAGAAAGAAGGGGGGCAAGAAGGAAGAAAGGGAGGAAGGGAGGAAAGAAGGAAGGAAGAAAAGAAGGAAGGAAGGAAGGAGCAATCTTTTGTAGAAATTAAATGATTCTATGCCTGGAAGTATGGCTTAGTGGTAGAATTCTTGCCCAAGATTTCCTGGTTTTGATACTCACACCTGAAGGAAAAAACAAAAAACAAAAAACAAAAAAACAAAAAAAACAAAACAGAAGATGAAATGGTTCCAAACCTAACAAATTATCAGAAATAAGCAAATTCAGAATATTTTAAAGGAACTAGGTGAGAGGTGGTGGCACAAGTCCTTAATCCCAGCACTTGGGAGGTAGAGGTAGGAGGATCTAAGTTTGAGGCCAGCCTGGTCTACAGAGTGAGTTCCAGGGCAGCCAAGACTACATAGGGAGACCCTGTCTCAATATTCCCCCGCCGAAAAAAGAAAACAGTACCTCAAACTAAAAGAGACAAATGAGTTCAAAGGCACACACACACACACACACACACACGAGAGAGAGAGAGAGAGAGAGAGAGAGA
>LOEQ01003516.1:152205-162662 GCA_001685075.1 Bramus lutescens
CTTTTAATGGCAGTGGCTGTGTTTGTGTTTAACCCCACATGGGCAATTCAAATATGTCCACAGAATGAAGTGATATTCCATTGGCTGTATGAAAAAAAAATGAATATGATACGTACAAAATGAGGCGTGTTTCTCATTTTAGTCATTTCTTACTGAAGGGACATAGATCCTACCCTAGGGGTGGCTGCCAGAGTAGTGGTCGAAATAGCATCTGTTTGGAAGACTTATAGTTAACTAAGATGACAAAAGGAAGTAGGAAACACACACACACATAGAGAGCGAGAGCGAGAGAGAGAGAGAGAGAGAGAGAGAGAGAGAGAGAGAGAGATAATGGCCTCATGATTTGGACCAGACCCCGATCCTCTTGGGATGGGGCTTTGAAAGAAAGATAACCCATGAAAATCATTTTGGATGTTCTCATTGCCATTGATAAGTAAAAGCTGCGTTAGGTAAAGTCTATACTGTACATCTCAAGGCCTTTCTACAGCGGGACAGGGAAGCCCAGCTCTCACGCCAATTGTGCGCACCCTAGGAACTCTTTCCAAAGTTTCTTCTCCTCCTCCCCATCATTCCCCTCTCCCCTCTCTCCCCCTTCTCTCGTTTTTTTCCTCCCTCTCTCTCCTTCTCCTTCCTTCATTTTTGTTTTTGAGGGAGGGAAGGTAGTGGGTTGGGGGGTTGTTTTCTGTTTTTAATAAAACAGGGTCTCATAACCCAAGCTAGCCTTGAACTTACTATGTGGACAAGGCTAGCCTTGAACTCCTGATTCTCCTGACTCTACCTCCCAAGTACTAGAATTACAGGTGTGCAATGGCTGCTTGCCTTCCTTCCTCCCTCCCTCTCTCTCCCTCTCTCTTTCTCTCCTTCCTTCCTTCCTTCCTTCCTTCCTTCCTCTCTTCCTTCATCTCTCTATCCCCCACTCCCTGTTTCTTTTTCTTCTGTTCAGCAGTGTCTTGCTGCTCAGCCCCGCCTGTCCTGGGACTCTGTCCTCCTGCATGAGCTCCTGATTGCTAATATCCAAAGACTTCCTCTGACTCTGACCTGTCTCCCGAGTCCTTCATTACTGTCTATCTTCAAGGGACTGATGGGTGCATTGCACCCATAATCACAGCATTTGGGAGACTGAGACAGAAGTCAGAGTTACTTATTTTTAAGCAAAACTTAGAAATACGTTTTTGGAAAATTCTCCTCACCGTCTTTGCTAGCCGTTACCAAGTGAGAACACAATCTGCCCAAGTCTTCTGTATCTCAGGGAGGGAGACCCAGCCGTGGACGGGGGGCTGTTTGCCCAGCATCCACCATCCCTGCTGTGACAGCCTAAAAGCCTGAAATAACAGGTCTATCACAAGGGTTCTCAAATATAAAAGTGGAGCTGGAACAAAGAGCAGGCACAGGCCAGACTTCCTCTGTTAAAGATTATCCAGTGTGTCACCTGGGTGCCAACGTTCCCACAAATCCTAGCAGCTGGAAGCAACTCTAGCTCACCTACTGTTACCTGGTGACTTTGAAACCCTGCCAGGGACCTTGCCACAGGTTCCATGACACAGCTCATCACAAGGGACCTTATCATGAAGACTCTGCAAGTGTTTAGACGGTGATTTCCTGTGCACATCCAAGACCAAACTTCCTAAGTTAGACCTGAGTTCTGAGTGTAATGATGTATCTTAAAATTTCATCACAAGGAAACTATCAAGTAGGCAAGTCTCTAGAGTGGCCTTAGTGAATCTGGATGCTGGTTTCTGGGCTCATGGAAGCAAAAATAAGGTTTGTTTCTCATTTGGGGTAGCAGGAAGTGGGCTGGGCCCCAGCCAGAGAGGTAGGCAGGGAGAAGATTCCTTTCGTTCTCTTTCCCATCTTCCTCCCACTTATTCCTGACTCCTGGTCTCTCTTCTTGTAAAAGTGAAGCTGTCAGCTCAGGGGTTAAGAAGGAATCTGCTGTCTCGGCTCTTGACCAGTAGGGACAGCCGATCACTGTGAGCATGAGTGCCCTGGACTCAAGTCCTCAGGCCTTCAACATCAGCTCAATTTAGAGCCACACAGCAATGTCTCTGGCTGAAATGTGTTCCCTATGCTCAAAGCACTTCTGGTCACTTCTATCCCGTTAAAGGAGAGTCTAATCCATTAAGATGCTCTGGTGTCAGTGGGCATGGGTTTCAGGATCCTGTCAATATCAAAACCTACGGGCACTCAAGTCCCTTCTATAAAATGATGTAGATATCACCCCTCCGAGGCTCAGGGCACAGTACAGAAGAGGGGGACAGGAAAATGTAAACATAAAAGGAAGGGATAAAATGCTGTGCAGCCCAGTCTTCTGAGAGTAACAGAAACAGTGCACTCTGGATCTCACAGCAGAAGAGATCACCTGTGCAAGACTTGGCCCAGTGCACTCTGGATCTCACAGCAGAAGAGATCACCTGCACAAGACTTGGCCCAGCACTGTTCTGTCAGGGAGAGGGTAGCACTCTTGACACCTGATCTTCTCTGAGGAGATATAGGCCCTTAATAGTTACTAGGGGAGAGAGATTTTCTTCAGTGACATGGTCACTGGTAAGTGGCCATGCTCTTCTGCATAGCACCTCATCTGCATTCCTGTAAGCAGGGCTAGTAGAACACACACACACCACAAACATACCATAGCACATTCCACATACACCAACACACACACCACGCACATGCCACACACACCACACATACACTCTCACACCCACACACACTATACAAACATCTTACACACACCACACACACCAGATATACACACACCACACACAACACACATACTATACACATCACACACACACACACACACCACACATATACACCACATACATACCACACATGGATATCACACACATACACACATACATACCACATATACACCACATACATACCACACACCACACATGTCACACACACACACTGAAAATTGATGGGGAACTATTTGGAAAGAGGGAAGGATAGGTAGCAGTTGGGAAGAGGACAAGAAAGAGAAATAATATCATCAAAATACATCATATGCACAAATAGAATGACACAATATATATGCTATTAATATATGTTAATAAAAATTTTAAAGTAAAATAAAATGGCTTGGGTCTAGGGCTGTGTATTTCAGTAGTAGAGAGGTTGCCTAGCATTCATGAGCTCCTGTGAACCATCCCTAAACCTAAAAACAGACAATGAAATAAGATCATAGTTTTTGCCTGTGACCTATGCATATCTAATAGGCCAACCAGTTTATGATTAATGTAGACCTCTGTATTTTTTTGGGGGGGACAAAACACTGTGGGACCAAGTGGGGCAGAAACTTCTGTCAACAAATGGTTCCCAACATGGACAACTGCATCCTCATAAAACCTGAGAATAATTCTAGACAAAAAAGAACAGAGTTAAGCATGGCTTCTTGGTAGCAGCATTTTCTCAGGTGGGATCTGTTTGCTAGGGGAAAGCATGTCCCATTTAAGAGAGGCTTCCTGACTTAGCTTTAGCTGCAAAAACCTTGCTGTTGTTTTAAAAAGACCCACCAGCAAACACTTAAATGGTGTTTATGAATAGCTGGGAGAATGATTCTTGGTGGTGGCAGGGACCTTGAAACTCTATAGAGTTGTGGTAATAAACATGGCTCTGGCCAGTACCTTCACCATGAGGCTAGACTCTCAGAAAGCTAAGGAATAGGGTGGATCCAGTCATTAAAGCCACAGCTTTGACTCTAGCCATATCACTTAGCAAATTAAAGACTCAGGAGGTCAGGCAAAGAGAAATATACATTAAAGATAGATTCAGATAAAAAAAAACTCTAAACGGTTTAGAGTGTGTTTAAAAATATATGTAGGCTTGGGAAAGAAAAGAAAAAGAATAAAGTCCGAGAGAGAGAGAGAGAGAGAGAGAGAGAGAGAGAGATTGGGTGTGGTGGCACACACTTTTAATCCCAGCACTTGGAACTCTGTGAGTTCAAGGACAACCTGGTCTACAGAGTGAGTTTCAGGAGAGCCAAAGATACACAGAGAACCCCTGTCTCAAAAAAACAAAAATTAAAAGTAAAAATAAAACAAATAGAGTTAAAAATAAAGCCATATAATGATGGAAAAATACACAGAGAATCTGGATACTGTGTGTTATTGTGTTGTCTTTGAATTGTTTGACAGTTGATGAAGGAACAACAGCTATTAAAAGATATATGATTACAAATGCTGCTGGATTAATACAACATATATATTTTGAAAATGCTTTGACTTCAAATTTTAAGTCAAAAGATATGTTACTTTGGAGAAGAGGTTTTGTTTTTGTTTCCACAGGAAATAAGAGGCTGTGGATTCTTTCTGGGTTCAGAAAAATCAGGTTTGATCAAGAAAGACACCCTGGAAAATCTCTGATAGGAGCAGATGGCCCAGATGATCCAATGTTTTATGGGATCTCTGTTGGAGTTTCTTCTGAGTTCTACATCCAGAACAGCCTGAAGATTGCTGGCTGAGATGAACAAGCCTCACAGAATATTCTAGTCAGGACTTGACCATAATGCCAAGTTTTCTTTAGGTCCCTATAAGATTATCAGTGCCCCTAATCAGCAGGAAGTAGCCTTGAAAACTACACCCATGTTCCCAAAAAATGGATTATGGATGTTTGTCTTTGTTTAGAGTGTTGGTTACAAGTTCTTATGGATAATGGTCAGGAAAAAGCTAAACAAAGGAGATTAGATTCAGAGTTCTTGTTTTGGGAAAAAGGGGGTGGGGAGCAAAGTGCTGTGGAACAATGGTCTGTACCTTGTCACTTATATTGTATTGTTTTACTAAAATGCTGGTTGACCAGTAGCCAGGCAGAAAGTATAGGAGGAGCAACTAGAAGAGGAGAATTCTGGGAGGAGGAAGGAGTCATTCTGCAGTCGTCACTCAGATACAGAGGAAGCAAGATAGGAAGGCCTCACTGATGAAAGGTACCAAGCCACATGGCTAACCCAGACAAGAATTATGAACTAATTTAAGATGTAAGAATTAGTTAATAAGAAGCCTGAGCTAACAGGCCAATCAGTTTAGTATATCTGTGTGTTTCTTTGGGAATGAACAGCTGCAGGACCAGGCAGAACAGAAACTTCTGTCAACATATATCCTCTGGTTTGCTTCTTTTAAATTACTCTTTTTGCAGTACTGAAGATTGAACCTAACCTCTCATGCATGCTAAGCAAGCATCCTACCACTGAGCTGCAGCTCTGTCTGCCCATATATTTAAACCATCTCTGGATTACTTAGAATACAGCACACAATGTGAACCCTGTGGCTTAGCTTGTGACTAAGAAGGCCAAGTGCATAAGACAGTAGATTTTAGAAGGTGAGCATGGGTGCTTGTGTGTTTCAAAAGGCTTTATGAGGATAGTGATCCTTGAGCCTCTGAGAGGGACTCACAAGATGAGAATGCTATAGGTAAGGGAAATGTTCTATCATATGCACACACATTTGACAGGAACTGGTCCTTTGGTGCCATTTTGAAGGAACCTGTGACTGAATGTGGTTGTTTCAAAAGTAGAATGAAAGCTCCTAGAGTTGAACAGCAGAACTCGGATGCAGGATGAGAGATGCATCAGGAAGCTGCCTGGCTTCAAATGCATGGTGCTTTCCACAGGCGTGGACATAGACATCTTTCCATGGGTGTGGACATAGATAGACATCCTTCCACAGGTGTGGACATAGACATCCTTCCACAGGTGAATGTGGACATAGACATCCTTCCACAGGTGAATGTGGACATAGACATCATCCTTCCACAGGTGTGGACATAGACATCCTTCCACAGGTGAATGTGGACATAGACATCCTTCCACAGGTGTGGACATAGACATCCTTCCACAGGTGTGGACATGAGTGGACTCACTAACCTCTGAGGTTGCTCTTAAGAAGATCTGGTGGATTCTGACTCTGACACGACTGAGGAAATTTTGACTCTTACTGACTCTTGCTTGTTTGCATACATAACTGATGTCAACATTTTTCAAATTAGGAATAACGATGCCTCTTTCCCGCTAATCTGCAGGAAAATGTCAAGGAACACCTAAAGCGACGGGGCTTTGCAAGTGCTGGCTTCCTGCCTAGCTCTTTTCTCCTCCTCTCTTATTTTGTCTGACTGAAACTTCCTTTCTCACCTCCCCCATCTAGCCCAAATTGTCCTCAGGCTCTGTTTGAAGGGCCTGAGTGTGTTCACGGAAAGAATAAACTGTCCTTTTTATAAAGGAGAAATGCATTCAGAATGGGGCACATCAAAAGCAAGAGTAGGTGACAAATGTTTGTATTTGGAAAGTGCTTCTGCTTTGATCCCTTCTCTAGTTTTGGAGAGCTTGACAAATGTGCCCTGGGGGCCTTGGCTTCAAACATCTTCAGTCTGCAGAGCCCTTCACTTGACCTGAAACTCATTTGATCTTGCACTTGCTGCTTCTTCAATGCAGAGGGTCTGCCCCTGCAAAGGGCACGTCCCTGTTGTGCAGCCCAGAGTTGCTGCAGATGAGCAGGTGGTAGTCCAGCATTGCTCTCATCTGGATTTCAGGACTGTGAGTGCCAGAGCCTGTAACAAATGATCCCTGATGTCCTCTGCCTTCCTTCTTCCTCTGGGAGGTCACACTGAGCCTTTTCTGACCAACCTCTGACAGTTATCTGGCAAGGTGCCAGACAGAAGTGACATCCCCAAGAAGGCATTTCTTTGGGGAAGGAGTAAGGATATGGCATTCAGGCCACACAGTTGGCCATATAACTGATTTTTCTAAAGCTTGGAATTCTTTTTAAATTTTTAAAAAAAATGAGAGAGAGAGAAAGAGAGAGAGAGAGAGAGAGAGAGAGAGAGAGAGAGAGATTGGGGAGGGACACATTTATGTGACAGTCAAAAGACAATTTTATGGAGTTGAACCTCTCCTTCCACCTTTACCTGGGACTGGGTTCTGGGAATAAAACTTGGGTTGGTCAACCTTGTATAGTAAGTGCCTTCACCCCTGAGTCATCTTGCCATCCCCCCCTTTTGTTTCTAAGACAGTGTCTCATGTAACCCAGTGTGGTCCTGCACTTATGTAGCTGAGGGTGACCTTAACCTTCTTATCCTTCTGTCTATACATACTCTTGAGAACTAGCATTTAAGGTATATGCTGCCATGCTGGTTATGTGGCATAGAGGGCTAAACACAGGTCTCTTTGGATGTAAGGCAAGCAAAGCCAACAGAGCTATACACACAGCCCTGGTCTTGCCCAGGTTTTGCAGGCAGATTGCAGAACCTACCTTGTGTGAGGTGGTTGTGTGCAGTGGTGCTGTTCTGCACCTGGTGCTGTGTGCCACATTCCTGTGATGAGGGAGCTACAGGAGGAGCCAGGCTTCTCTGGAAGGCCTCCTGCCCATAAAGTGCATGCCTTCAGTCGGACTGATTTCTGCCTATATTGGGGGTCTGTGAAATGAAACCAGGAAAGAAGACTCCTGGTACAACAGCCTCAATTTCTGCCTGGGTCAGAGAAAATGGAATCCACTCTGCCTATTCCTACTCAGGGACTCCAGTGTCAGGAATCCGTATTGTAGATCCATGAATGACAGTGGAGAAATGAAGCCACTGCCATTCCAGGCTAGAGGAGGACCATGGATGGAGAAGCACTGCCCCTCCTCCTGCTTCTCAGTTCCCTTAGAACCTTTTGCTGGCCATCGCTGGACCACATAGACTTCACTGACATGGGTTCTAGAAATCAGCCTACAAGACAGCCCTGAGACTTATCCTGGAGACAGAGAGCACAGCAGGGAGAAACAGGGGCATTCTGGTTCCTATGGTGTGAAGGCTTGCTTGGGGCATTCTCATGTTTGAAAACCAGAGAACTGGGGGGAGCGGTGAGACAGCATCCATGGAGAGTGACTTGAGAGGTGAGCCTGTGGCAGAACAGACAGAGTTATCCTCCCTGAATGGAATGCTCCACGCTCTGATGTTCCCATGGAAACAGTCATCCCTAAATAACTTTTGGAGTCCCTCACCAGTAACTGTGGCCCACTATTCTGTTCTCAGAACCTTTGGCTTCAGCAAGTGACATTTCCAAGTATGTTCTGTATAGGACTAACAGGCTATGGATGTCTCCACTGGTCACTGGGAGATGTGACACTTTGATAACTAAGAGGAATACATTGTTTGACTCGAGATGGTGCTGCAGAACCGTAAGGATGCTGGGATATGAGGATTTAGTTATTATGGCATTTTGTTGCCTAGCCCACGGCTGTTGTATGATTTGTTTTGTACGAGTCTGGAGTCCCCGCCTTTCTCTTATCTCCAGTAAGGTGTGAAAGTATACTTTTTGATGGCTTGGGACAGAGTACAGGTTGCCAAGAAACTCTCTGGAAGGGCAGGACAATAAACTGTGCCCCTCTGGGTCACCTTGGGAGAGACACTTTGTGGCCTATGTCCAAGGATATCTGGCAAATAGAAATTATGGTGTTTAACAATAAACATTTTCTTTATTTGTAAGTAAGTGTTCATCTGAGAAAAAACTTAATTTTTTTTCTTAGTTATTATTATTTCCTGCTATTTTTTTTAAGACAGAGTCTTATGTAGCCCAGGCTGACCTCAGATCTTCTATGTAGTCAAGTCAGGCCTTGAACTCCTGATCATCCTGCCTCCAGCTCTCAAGTACTAGGATGACAATCATCTACCATGACACTTCATCAATCACTATTTCAGGAAGAAAGAAGAATGTGGGGAGCTATCTGTAATCCCAGCACTAATGAGGTGAGGCCAGGCCAGGAGACTACACAAAATCAAGGCAACTTTGGAGTGTAGAGCAATATCTTCTCTCAAAATCCACAAAGCAGAGTGGGGAGAATGGTGGGGAGAATCTCTATAGCTCCCAAACAGTCATTGATAATGATTATGACTAAAAAAAATTTTTTTTTCTGAGACAGGGTTTCTGTGTGTAGCCCTTGGCTAGCATTTGAGAAGCCCTGGGTTTGACACTCTAAAAAATATGAATAAATTAACTATGACATGTCTTTTTTTGTTTTTACCTTTAAGGTTGGAAAAGGCAAAATAATAATAATAATAATAATAATAATAATAATAATGATAATACAAAACCAAGAAATATAATGCTAAAAAGAGAACCTTCCCAAAAAGCCCCAGTAGAAAATTCATTAATAATGACTTTTTGCTTTAAACATGTGGGTTCATTTAATTAGTAGTTATAAAGTTACTGCTTATCAAATATATTTTAGAATCTAGGAAAAGTAACATAAAAATATGTGGGATGGCCAGTGATGTGGCCCGACAAGTCAAGGCCTTTTCCACCAAGCCTGGCCACATGAGTGCCTTCCCTGGGAGCCATAGGGTGGGAAGAGAGAGACAGCTCTTAGAGATAGTCCTCGACCCTGTGTGCCTGCCTACGCCCATCACACTCAAGTGTGTGCATACACATGTGCACAATCAATAAACAGAAGTGCAATCAGTAATTTACTGACATAATGATAAAACGATAAATGTGATTTTGAAAATTAAATATCTATGTGAGACAGCTTCATCCCTGTGGAGCACAGGGTTCACCAGAGAGGCTGTAGTTATGCACATGAAAATACTCAGTCATGTCTGAAGGACAACATGCTGAAGAAAACAACCAACATGACATGTGTACTTTACACAGGGCCAATGGAATGCATCCCAGTGCTCACAATTGGAAGAATTTGGGTAATGGGATAGATAGTGTGGCATGTACAGGAAGCCCTGAAGAGTCCCTGCAGATATCAATATATAAGGGAGTTAGAGGTCATTTTACTTTTTTATTTATTTATTTTTTAGCTATTCACTGCTTTTTCTTTAAAAAAAACAAACAAGCAATATTTTCTCATTTTACATACTAATCCTAGTTCCCACTCTCTCCCCTCCTCATGCTCCCCCTACCTTGTTCCACCCCACTTCCATCCACTCCTCAGAGAGGATAAGGCTTCTCATGGGGAGTCAACAGAGTCTGGCACATCACACTGAGGGAGGACCAAGGTCCTCTCCCTGTATCTAGGCTGAGCAAGGTATGCCTCCATAGATAATGGGCTTCAAAAAGTCAGTTCTAGCACTTGGAATAAATCGTGGTCCCACTGTCAGTGACCCCACAGACTGCCCAAGTCACACAAATGTCACCCATATTTAGAGCACCTTGTTTGGTCCCGTGTGTCCTCCCCCTCACCCTGCTGTCAATCCAGAGTCAGTGAGCTCCCACTAGCTCTGGTCAGCTGTTTCTGTGGATGTCCTCATCATGGTCTTGACCCCCTTGCTCATATTCTCACTACTCTCTCTCTTAGACTGGACTCCAGGATCTCAGAATAATGATCTTTCCTGTCCCTTTAAGAGACAAGCCACGCCCACTCCCTCCCCCAGTCTGCTGAGGCAGGCAGCTGGTCCTTCCTGCTTGCAGCCCGAGTCTCTTCCCTTTTCCGTCTCCCTCTTGAAGAGGCAGCTTCCATCTCTCCCCTTCTCCTCTCCTC
>LOEQ01003516.1:162746-173452 GCA_001685075.1 Bramus lutescens
TCTCCTCTCCTCTCCCCTCCCCTCTCTCCTCTTCTTCTTCTCCCCCTTCCATTCCATACTTCCATAACCCACTAAATAAATATCCAACCTCACTCACTCTGCATGGCATGCTTATATGTCTGTCTCTTGCCCGCCGCTGCCCGTGGCTCGCTGCTTTACTGGGGACGTGGTCTCGTGTGCCATCCCTGCCCTGGACCTGCTGCAGCCGCCACTCAGGGACCTGCAGTGTTTCTGCTGCTGCAGCCACTTGGGGATCTGCTGCATTTTTAATTAATCCATTACACTCAGCCCAGTGCTTTGCTGTGGATCATGCATCTGCTTACAGCAGTTGCTGCATGAAGGTTCTGTGATGACAATTATATACCAATTTCATTATTCATTCCAACTTTACTCCTTTTTAATTTAAGTAACACACTTATTTCTTTGTGTGTGTATGTGTATGTGTGTGTGTGTGTGTGTGTGCATGGTTGCACAAGTCATAGCAAGCACAGTTGGCAGAGTACAACCTTCTGGAGTCCATCTCATCTTCCACCATATTGGTCCCAGGGATTGAACGCAGATCTCCAGGCCTGGCTCCAGGAGTCCTCACGCACTGAGCTATCTTGCAGGCCAGAGATATCAATTTTTTCTTATAGAATGCCAAGTCATTTATAAGGATGCTCCCCTCAGCAGGATGTGAAGCTAAGTTCATACCTATCTTGAATGTGGGCTATGATTAGTAAGTTGCTTCCAAACAGCAGCATATAAAACTTGGAAGCAGGGAAGGGAGGGTGACTTTACAGTGGCTGAAATAACCATGTTAATGCCACAGATATCTGCTGAGCCACCTCACTGGCCCTGAAAAGGTAATTTTCTTCCACATCTCTTCACAGTTTTGGGTAATCCTTGTGCCATTCTCTTGCCATCACATCCTTCTCTGAAGCATGCAGGTTTACATTCTGTCTGTGGCTGGGGACATACAGAGAGCTGGCAGCCTGTTTTCTATCTATTATTATGAATTCAATGTGTTCACAAAGGTGCATATCAGAACCCAGGACACATCAGAACAGCCACATCTCAGGTCCTACTGCCCATGTTTTCCCATTTCAAAATAGATAATGATGATTTCTTTCTTTGATAATTATTGGCCAAGGGTAAGGATAATCATAGGGACAGCAGGGATCAGAGGGTTTTAAAGTCTCTTTGCTGACATGCAGAACCTTTGACTTTATAGCTAGGGTCATTAAGAAATTGACTCTGTCCTCCTCCCTAGATGTCCCTGTGTATTTTTCTGACCTGATTTTAATGGCACAGCTAGATAGTCCAAGACCCCAGGCCATAACCATCACATTATCCCTGTCCTCGGTTCATACAAAATGCTGATTGGGCGAGGATAGAAATGAGCCCCACTTCCTCCTTGTGAGCAGCTTTGTTATATATAGCCTTGATTTGTGGACAGAAAGAAAGTCCATTTGAGGAGGTGGGGGAAAATGGCTCAGTATGTAAAGGTGTTTGCCACCAAGCCTGGGGACCCAAGCTTGATCCTTAGACCCACATAGTAGAGAGTCAACTCGTGAAAGTTGTTCTCTAACCTCCACACATGCATACACATACATGTACAAGCATGCAAACATAAATGAATGTTATTTTTTTATAAGTAAGAAAAAAGTCCAGCCAGCTGGTGGTGGTGCACACCTTTAATGCCAGCACTCAGGAGGCAGAAGCAGGCAGATCTCTATGAGTTTGAGATCAGCCTGATTTACAAGAACTAGTTCCAGGACAGGCTCCAAAGCTACAGAGAAACCCTGTCTCAAAAAACCAGAAAAAAATTACACAGAAAAACCCTGTCTCGAAAAAACACTTCTTCTTCTTCTTCTTCTTCTTCTTCTTCTTCTTCTTCTTCTTCTTCTAGAAGAAAAAGAAGAAGAAGAAAAAGAAGAAGAGAAAGGTCTATTTTTTAAAAAGTGAAAAAGCAGAGACTATCTAAGAAGATAAATCCACCATGATTCATGAAAGTGAAATAGGAACCTGTATAGGATTTTTCAAGAAAGGCTTATCATACATTGTAAGGTATTCTGGGAAGGAACCCAGTGTAAAATCCAAATTTGTATAGCCGGGTGGTGGTAGAGCATGCCTTTAATACCAGCACTTGGGAGGCAGAGGCAGGCAGATCTCTGTGAGTTTGAGGCCAGCCTGCTCTACTAGAGCTAGTTCTAGGACAAACTCCAAAACTGCAGAGAAACCCTGTCTCAAAAAACAAAAAAAAAATCCAAATTTGTGCTTTACATATAACTTCTACTTTGAAAGTAATTTCATACAGCATTTTACACCATTTTGTACATGAAATACAGTTTTGTGGGGTGGAATGTTCCACTTGTGGGAACATGTCAATATGGAAATATGGAAAGGTTCAGTCTATACTATTGCTGTCACTAATGTTGCTAGTGAGAGCTCAAGTTTTTGTTTGTTTGCTTGGTAATAGAAGATGGCAATAAATGGGAATTTATAAGCCAGAAGTAGTGGCTTCACTGTAATCCCAATACTCTGGGAACTGACTTTCGAGGTTTGCTTCAAATTTCAGGCCCACTAGAGCTACAAAGCAAGATACTCTCTCAGAACAAACAAACAAACAAAATGCACACACATAAATGATTCTTAACTGGGGACATGAACACAAAGTGTCCCCATCTCTTATGGGTAGTTATCTAATAAGCAGTTATTTAGAATGGCTGAATGTGTTTGCTCATTGGCAGGAGCAACTTGGCTTTGAAATCTTGAAACTAGATAAATGTGATCCCAGGGAGCTAGGTCCGGGGACTTGGTAGTTGTGTACTGATCTATTATGAGTCTTCATTCCACAGTTGGACTTAACATTTGGATACAAAAGCTTGGCTTTATTTTTTTCTGGGTTACTTCGCGAAAGTATTTAGTATGTTTTACAGGCATAGCTATGAAATGAACTTTCAAAGGCCATTGGAGCCAGGAATGGTAGCACACTCTTGCAATCCCAGAATTTATGGATAAAGCAAGATGATCCCTGCCAGTATGAGGTCTACCTGAGCACAGGCCAACTTGAACCAAAAGCCACACCATGTTTTAGAAAAAGAAGAACAAACCAAAACAAAATGATAGAATCAAAACATCAAAACGGCAAATGAAACTGGAAAGGCCTGTGAACGGCATATGTTGTTTTAAAGGTCAGTCTATCCCTGCTGCCTTTGAATCTTCATAATTCTTTTCACTCAGTGATTTTGCTTCCTGAGAAAATTAGACCTCCTAGACAGCTCATTGCCAGACCATCTGGGCCTAAGAAGCAAGGCATGTATAGTAACTCTTGGATGCTGGTCCAAACCATGAAGACCCACCTGGTAGTTTCCTCTCTGCTCTTATAAGCAGTGTGTCACCTGGTATGGGTGTGAATACTTTTCTCAGGGTTGAGCTAGGAGAAATTCACTCCTCTGCCCACACCCTCCTTTTCCCCAGCTCACAAACAGAAGACTGGAATGTTCTCATGAAATGAAGCCGTGTACTAGGCCCCTGCCTCACAATGAAAACCCATTTTCATTTAACTCTAAACTAAATGCCATAAGAATACATTATGGACATCTCTTTTCTGCTGCTGAACCCTTGGGGCTATCATTTGGGGATACAGCAATATGACCTGGAGGCCTGACTTCCTCTGTGTGTTTTTTCTTAGTAAGTCCAGTGAGCTGCGGAGACACACAGGTCAGCTGAGGCATAGCCATAGGCAAGTGGGGTTAGAGGAGATCTGGCCTGGAGCAGAAGCTCCTAGAGATCTCAGTCCTTTTGTGGAGTGAGCTGGCGGATGGGTGCGGTGGTAAAATGACTGACAGGAGCAGTGGTGATCTCACAGCTCCTTAGCTTGACCTTAGAACTTATTAGCTTACTAGGCTGACAGTAGTCTAACGGGAGCTGAGTCTTCTTCAGTAAGATGGTTTGGGGTTAGGTGAGATGAGTCCTTTCATCACACAAGACATACTGCTGTGTGAGTGTCTCCTACTATCTGCCCCTCAAACATCTGGGCACCCCAATGTTCCTGCTATTATGTGGACTTCTCACCAGCCCACTCCCTTTCACTTTTCTTTGTTCTAATCTTTTTTTTTTTTTTNTCTGAAAACTAACCTCCCAGAGGGACCAGCAGGAGCTGTCCTGGACAATTCACCTCCCATTTTCAGAAGGTGGTGGAGATAGGAGCTGTGGCCACCCCAGTTCTGCCCTGGCCGAGTCCTGGTGGAGCAAGGCAGACATAGTTGGCTAAGGGGACAGCTGGCCAGTGTCTGGTAAGAACAATAAGGAAGAGGGATGGCAGAGGTGGCTCAAGCAGGTCATGCATGCTCTGGCCAGTGGGACTCCTTGGGTCATTGCTCAACGCTTTCCTTTCTTCTAGTCCAAGAACAAAAAGGTTGGGGTCTTTCTTTCTTTCTTTCTTTCTTTCTTTCTTTCTTTCTTTCTTTCTTNNNNCTTTCTTTCTTTCTTTCTTTCTTTCTTTCTTTCTTTCTTTCTTTCTTTCGTTGCGGCTTTTATTACAGAGTTCTCCTTCAGTGAGTCCCTGCCCACAGTGGGTCCCTTCCCACAGTGGGTCCCTGCCCACAGATCCCCTCTCTAGCTGCGGAGCCTCAGGGGAGAGCTGGAATGCTTAACCCGTCTAGTTTTCCAATTTTCACCTTTCCAAGGACTGCCTGGCCTTCTTGGCCGGTTTGATACCCATGTGTGGGGTGGGGTGGGGGGAATAAAGACAATGGGGCCAGAAAGGGGCTCCCAAGCCCTGTGAGTCAGCACTCACAGCTCCACAGAAGAGGCTGTGCCAGGCCAAAGCAAGAAGTCTTCCTTGTGGAGCCTTGTGGAAGGGCTTGGGTGTTTGCCAGGTGAAAGGTTCAGGGCCTGAAAGGATTGCATCTGCAGGCAGAAAGGTGTTTGTAGCTCTCTGAGTGATCATTTGGAGGAGGGGGAGATATTATGCCAATTAAGTCAAGACAATGGAGTCTTGTTCCCCTTGCACAAACCTTGATAAAATTGCCTGTCCAGGGGAAGGAAAGTATTTCATTATTGCACCTTTGAAAAAAGATAATCCTTTCTGTATTTCCTTTCCGGGTGGGGGTGTCTTTTGTTCTCATGTCTATGATCCACACATGTCCTCAGTGTTAGTTTCGGGGGAAGAACATGGTAAAGGCTTTGTTTTGTGTTGAAGTGTATGATTAAATGACGAAGCTGTTAGAAAAGAAGGACCCCTCTCAAGTATTCTGGAATTAATAAACAAGGGCATTACTGGGGTGATCTCCTGGAAATTACAGGCTGAGGCCACTGTCTCTGAAATCTCACCTGCTTCCCTGGGTGGTGGAGGAGNTCCCACTGGAGCAGGCCTGTAGACACACCTTGGGTGGATATTTATTAAAAAAATACTTTTTTACTTTTCTTTCAATTTTATATTTTATTTTTTATTTATGTGCATTTATTTTTGGTTTTTGGAGACAAGGTTTTTCTGTGTAGCCCTGGCTGTTCTGGAGCTTTCTCTGTAGCCCAGGATGGCCTCTAAGTCAAAGAGCTAAACCTTCCTTTGCCTCCCGAATGCTGGGATTAAAGACATGTACCACCACCACCCAGCTCAATTTTATTTTTTTGAGATTTAAAATTTTTTATTTTATTTTATGAGTGTTTTGTGTGCATGTGTGTGTGTGTGTGTACCATATAGTGCCTGGGGAGGATGTTGGATCCCTGGGAACTGGTGTTTGGGGTGGTTATGAGTAGTCATAAATGCTGGGAATGGAACCCAGGACCTCTGCAGGAGCAACAAGCTGTCTTAGCCACTGCGCCGTCTCTCCAGTCATGGAATTAGCCTTCTCACAGTGGAAGTTCTTTGAACTGATGAGACACAGAATTCTGCAAGTCTCCAGAGTCATCACAGTCAGCCCTCAGTATTTTAGTTAGTGTCCCTGCTACCTACAAACTTGTTGTCTGCCTGTCTGCCTTTCTGTCTGTCTGTTACCATGGAACTGACACAGCATTCAAGGACACTTTGTACTTTGCTATATCATTTATCCATTCAGCACACAGCATCAAAAGGGAAGTGGACTGGACTGTCTTTTTTTTTTTTTTCCGAGACAGGGTTTCTCTATAGCTTTGGAGCCTGTCCTGGAACTAGCCTGCTTCTGCCTCCTGAGTGCTGGGATTAAAAGTGTGAGTCACCACCGCCCAGCTGGACTGTCTTTAAAGTAATACATACATCTCTGCTGAGACTAGAGTCCCATCCTGACACGGGGCTTGTCCTGGGATGCTAGAGTTTTCGAAGAGAAGCTGTTGGTCCTGATTCAATGTCAGGGGCCTTCTTAGCATCCAGATCACAAACATAAAACAAAAAAAATCAAAGAGGCACAGTAGTGTCCGTGAAATGACTCAGAGGCATTTCTGAGAAGCCGAGTTCAGTCCCTGGAACACAAGGTGCAGGATTGAGCTGTCTCCTGAGAGTTGTCTTCTGGTTTCTATGCCTGAATCATGGCATGGCATAGACTCCTTTGCATGCATGCACACACCAATTTAAATAAACATGGACATGGATGCTGATTGACATGAGACCTAAAAGATCTCCTTCAAGTCAAATAAACAAGGTAGAAATAAACATCTATTCATGAATTCAGTGGAGCTTAGCTCTGTGTTTCTCGAGTGTTGTATTCTTGAGAAACCCTGCTGGAAGAAGGAAACATTTCACTAAAGCAGGTGGATGATGTCAGGAGGCTCGGTGATTAGAAAAGTGTTTCCCATTGGGTTGTGCTGGTGCATTCCTGTAATCCTCACACTTGGGAGGTTGGGGTGGGAGGATCAATCAGGAGTTCAAGGCCATCTTTGTCTATCTGACGACTGCGAAGTCAGCCTGGGCTACGGGGTACTCTACTTAAAACAAATTAACAAACTACAACAGAACTGGGGCTGGTGAAATGGCTCAGTGAATTAAGGTGGCTGTTGCCAAGTCTGACAATCTGAAATCAAACCCCAAGAAGGAGAGAATTAACTTGTGCACGCACTCGTGCGCGCGCGCGCGCACACACACACACACACATTAAATTTTAGCTTATAAATGTGATTAATAAAATAGGAAGAAAAAAGCTGGGCAATGGTGGGGCATCCCTTTAATCCCAGCACTTGGGAGACAGTGAACTGTGAGTTCGAGGCAGTCTAGTCTACAAAGCAAGTTCCAGGACAGCCAGGACTACACAAAGAAACCCTGTCTTGAAAAACCAAAAAGAAGAAGGAGGAATAACAAAGAAAGCAGGATTAAAAAGAAAAGTAAAAGAAAGAAAGAAAAGTTTTCTACCTTCAGGTACAGGTATCCCTCCATATGTGTTATCTTTGACACAGGGTGTCTCTGCAGCTGAGTAGTCCTCCTACTGCCACCTCCTGAGTGCTGGAATTAGACATACATGTCTCTGTGCCCCACTTCTTATTGTTCCTCTAAGAAAGCTGCTGATGGTGCATTTCACCATCATGGCAATGAGAAGCTTCTTTATTTTATTATTATTTTTATTTTTTATGTAGCCCAAGCTGACCTCAGATTTGCTAGATAGTTCAGGAAGACTTTTAGCTACTGGTCAACTAGTCTTTACCTTCAAGTATTGGGATTACAGACATGTACAACCATACCCTGAATTCTATTTGTTTCTTTGTTTGCTTATTTGAGACAGAGACTCATTTATTAGTTCCAAACTGGCCTGGAATTTACTATGTGGCCTAGGCTGGCTTCAAACTCCAAGGAATCCTCCTGTCTCAGCCTCCCAAGCACTGAAATTACAAATGTGAGCAGCCATGCCTAGTTAGAGAATGAACAGTTCTAGTGAGTCCCAGGGTGCATCCATTCTTCCTGTTGGTAGCTGATGATGCAAAGGTTTTTCTTCTTGCTGAAGAGGCTGAAGAGTTTACCCTGGATATTAGGACACTTCAGAATACAAAAATCTGTAACAATAAGCATAACAGCATAGCTAGCACTTATTTATTTTAGGTGCCTTTTGAGACATAGTTTTCCTTTGTTGCCTTGACTGGCCTCAAAGTTCCATTTATCAGCATACACCAACATTCTGGGTCTAGATCTTGCACTTTTTCTTTCCATTTTTTCCTTTCTTTGCTGTTTCATATAGCATTTAGCCAAGGCTACATGTGTATAGCCAAGGATGACTTTGAATTTCTCAGCCTCCTTCCCGTCTCCCAAGTGCAGGGATTGCTGATGTGTGCCATCACTCCTGATTTATCTGGTGTTTGGAATTGAACCCACGACTTCATCTGTGCGAGGCAAGCACTCTAACAGCTGAGCTACATGCCCAGCCCTTCTAACTTTTTATTTTAAGACAGAGAGCCAAGTTCCTCAGGTTGGTTTGCTTCTGAACTTGGTCTCACTGCCTGGCCTCTGAAGGAGCTGTAGTGATGGGCCTGTGCTGCCAGGGTTGGCTTAGTTAGCACTCACTGAAATGTTTCAGTGGTAGAACACCTGTGCCATAATTCAGTCACACAAACACACAGAGTCAATCCCACTTCAGTGGTGACAAGTTAAGGTCCTGAGGTGAGGGTGTTCTGCTCAGGGTCACAAAGCTAGTAAAATATGGAAAATATGATTCCCAAGTGGCACGGCCTGACCCCCACCCCACTCCAGTGAATATCAGTCCTGACGGAGTCCATCTTACTTATTCCCACACGGAGTCTGGCCAAGGTCTGCTAAGTGCTGGGAAGCTAAGCTTTGTTCTGATCACCAGAGACCAGAGAGTGAGCAGACATGATCTTTACCCTCACGACCCCACATTCTATAAAACATAATGAGACACATAAAATAAGTGATCATTTATACGCTAGTTATATGGTGGCTTATGATACAGAGAAAAATCAATTAGAATATAAACATAGAAAATGTGAGGATTTAGGTGCAATGTGAGCTAGGGCAGTAAGAGAGGCCTCATTAGTAAGATGGTAGAACCTCGTATGGCAGTGTAAGGAGGACGGGTTTGTGGCTAGCTTAGGCTACATAACATGGCTTTCTCACCAATGACAGACAGACAGACAAAAGCAATCTCTCTCCCCTCCAAAGGTGAGGAACTAAGTCATGGGCCCTTCTAGGAGAAGAAACAAGGCCCTGAAGGGGGCTGTGTTCTACAGGATTCTCAAATGTGGCCACAGAAGTACTGAGCCAGGGCAGTGAGTGTTCGCATGTGATGTACATATATATCTTTCTGTAGAGGCTTACATTTTATTTATATCATTTTGGGAACATTTGTTTATTTTCATACAATTTGTGTGTGTCAGTCAGAGGACAAAAACTCTCCTTCCGCTGAATGTGTCCTCAGAATCGAACTCAGGTCCTCAGCCTTGGCGTGTGCCTTTACCTTCAGAGGTGTCTAACCAGCACCAACCTACATATACTTTCAACACACTTTATTGAAAGACTTTGTTGTTATTGTTTATTTGATTTTTGTTTTCCTTTCAAATAGGACCTCATCTATATAAGCCTTAATGGACTAGAACTTGCAAGATAGCCTAGGCTGACCTCCAATTTGTCCCAGTTTTTCTGCCTCTGCTCCCAAGTATTGGGGTTACAGGAAAGTAGCACCACGTCTGTTTTCTCCTGTGCACTTTGAATCACCTAAAGCTGTCTTATAATACCAAGTCGAATGTCAACAAGTGCTATTCTGAATAGTCTAGGGAATCATGATAAGAAAAACAATCCTGCCCAAGTCTTAGGCTGCAGACTGTAGAACTCAAGGATGGGGAAGTTGTGGACAGAAGTCTGCAGTTTATCCTGTACCATAGGAATGTCTGCAAAGATAAGGCTTTTTCCAGTCTGTTTTCTTCTCCTGAAAATCTTTTCTAAGGCAGCCTGAGGGAAGAACATTTGTCACAAAACATCAATGCTCAGAAACTCACCATTGTGCTGGAATGGAGGCAGAGGGGTTGGTGGATTCTACAGATGAATATTCCATGGGAGGGCCCTGAGATATGCAAACCTCATTCTCAAAGGAGATAGGCTTATCAGATGGTACTCTAACTGCTTCCCAGAGGAAGTGGGGAAGAGCAGATGTGGGGGGTGGTTTCCTGGTGCTCGATAAAGGGGAAGACTTTGGTCTGTACCAGGAGGCCCAATCCAGGGCCGTGGTTAGGTGGACTTGAAGACTCTAAGAGCCANGGGGTGGGGATGGGGGTGTAAATTGGGAGAAGGACTATAACCAAGGACCAAGGTTGTTCAAGGATAAGGGAACTTTATCTTGATAGAATTTCCAGGGAACATCCTTCTTCTGGCCAAACCCACATACCTATTACAAAAGTGCTCTGGACTAAGATTTTACTGTCTTTATTTCTTTTCAGATTTACTTATTTTTGTATTTTGTGTACTTGTATGAGTATTTTGTCTGCATGTCTGTGTACCACATTTGCGCCTGGTCCTAAGGAGATCAGAAGAGGGTGTGGATCTCCTCAACTAGAGCTGTAATTGATGGCGCTAGCAACCATGTGGGTGCTGGAAACAGAACATGGGTCTTCAGTAAGAGCAGCAAGTGTTTTTAACAGCTGAGTCATCTCTCCAGGCCATTTCTTTTGTTTTGATTTTTGTTTGTTTTTAGGAGGCAAGATCTCATTCTGAATCTCTGAACTCACAATTCTCTTGTCTCAGCCTTATGGATGCTAAAATTATAAGCATGTACCACCACTACCACCCCACTCCACCACCCACTGCCCCTGCT
>LOEQ01003516.1:213508-241775 GCA_001685075.1 Bramus lutescens
GCGCGGCCGCTGAACGGGACGTACCATCATCATCATCACCATCACCCGACTTATTCGCCCTACATGGGTACACCGCTGACGCCCGCCTGGCCAGCTGGACCCTTCGAAACTCCGGTGCTGCACAGTTTACAGAGCCGCGCCGGAGCCCCGCTTCCAGTGCCACGAGGCCCCAGCGCAGGTAAGGATCGCGCCACGGTGTGGGAGAGCGGGCCAGGGACGTGGGGCGCAGGAGGGTATGAAACAGCTGTTTACCAGAGGTCCACCTGGCCCCTGCAAAGATTTTGTAAATAAGTGGCAGCATACTCAGGCTAGCAGTTGACGGTGTGAGGATACTTTTGTTCAGGAAAGAGAGAATGCACATCTATTATCTCAGGCCTGGGGGTGGGATGGGGAGCACGGGGCGGGGGAAGCTTTTTGAGTAAAGACCGGACAATTGAGAAAACATGCCCTTTAGTTTGAGAGAGCTGTGGGGTCAGAGTTCCGCATATATCCTGTCTGGTTTGGGTGAGTGAGATTCCAGGGTCGGTAGCGTTTGGAATATTGGGTTCTTGATTAGGTAGACAGTCTATTCATTATTCAGTGCCTAGGTGAAGAGCTTCTTTGGACAAGAGTATATAAATAGGACACCCAAAGCCCCAAGATCTAGGCCTTGGTTCCCTCAAGCAATGGGGGAGGGGAGGGGGAAATGAGAAGAGACCTAGGTCAGCCAGCCTTGACATTATTCCTAAGGATAGTTGGTGCAGGCTTGGTATCTGCTGGGTGGGATTGGGGGATGCAGCTCCCACTTGGCCAGGTGGGCCGAGTTACACCACCCTCTTCAGTGCCAGGGACTATTTAAGTGTAAAGTGAGAAAACGATCGTCAACTACCTTGGCGAGACCTTATTTTGGAAATGGTCCCGCTGTTAGCAAGGTAGGTATGAGGCAGGCTTGTTTTCTCGGCTGCCCCCCCCCTTTTTTTAAGCCGTAAATCCTCCTCCCTGGCTTTCACTCACTTAACTTTTTCTATCAGAAAAAAAAGCAATATTTTGAGGGCAGATAGTTGGTCTTAGGAGGAATGGAGGATACTGGTCCAAAGAATCTTTGCATTCTGGGAGCCCCTCTCCACTTTGGTTTAGGGACAGTCCTTTCAGGGCACCTCATCTGTTAGACTGAATGGGGGTGTTTCTCAGCTTGTGCTCAGGAAGTCTAGTGGCTCCCAAATGGAGAACCTGATCTGAACAGGGCCTCAGTGGTCACATTGGGAAAGGCCAAGAGACAGGGTATTTCAGACCCCCACCCCCTTTCTCCTGCACCTTTCCTGCCAGGCTAGAAAAGAGACATAGGGAGGATCCTGTTTATGTGCCCTTGTGGCTTGGGGCTTGATAGAAAGACCATGTTTAGCTCCTGAGGGTAGAGACCTGGAAACTAAAATTTTTCAAAGAATGAGAATGGAGTTGTGACTTGCGTGTGGTGCTTTTGTCAGGGGTGAGTTTGTGGGGACTGGGTGCCTTCTGTTTGAGGCCACCCCTCTGCCCTGCCTGTTGTTTGGCACACTTTAACATTCTCTCTAAATTCCTTTTCTCTAGGCCTGCACCACCTCACTTGACTGAGATAGCTTACACAGAGACAGAGACAGAATCCTATCTCTAGATGTTGAGAGCAGTGAACTCCTTTGAGAAATGCAGTCACAGGCACCATAGAAGTGTCTTTTGGCTTTGAAATTAGCGTATATTTTCCTAGATTACTCCCCCCACTCCAGTCCCTGAGCATTGCAGAGTAGGGAAAAATCTGTAGACTTAAGCAGCTTTTTAAAAAGGGTTAAAGTGAAGGCTGACATACAGGTTTTGCAGTCTGCTAAGAAAAGAAGCAGCAACCAAGGCAGAGCTGGATAGAAGGGTGGCCTCAAGTTTGATCACACAGGCATTGCTGTTTCTTCCCCTTGATCCCCCTCTGCCCCCAGGATCTCCCTCCTTGGCTGGCCTTGGATTTGCTGCCATCTTCCTGTCTCCACAATTTATTATTATTATTATTGCTATTTTTATCCACATTTGGAGGTAGACTCTGTTGTCAGTCGCTTAGTACCCTTTCCCTGCCTGGTGGATAGATCTGAAGTAGTTCACACTGAGCTGAGCTGAGGTCCTCATAGCCCCATCCCTGGACTTCTTTAAGCTCCTACTGAGCACCATTCCTTGGTGAGTCCAATAACCACACCTGATTAGAGTCTGTCACTTCCCAGGAGCTCCCCAAGGGACCACTTAGGATAGAGGTGCAAACCTCCAGTGCAATCGGGTTTTATGATTACAGTGTATTTTCTTTCATAATTTTAGAATTATTGCTGTCTGGGCCTAGCTGAGAGGCAGAAAAGGAACTAGAATTTTTTTTTTTATTTAGTAAAATTCCTAGAACTTGAAATTTTATCTCTGGTACTCCAGAGGACTATGTTCTACCTAGGGCATCCACACAGTCTCTAGGGAGCCTTCTTATTGTTCCTAGTCTAGTGAAGGAGGCCTGACCTAGGGCTGGGTTTTTCCAGGGAATGCCCCACTCTAGAAGAGGGGCTGGCTCTCTCATAGGTAACATTTTAAAGTCAACAGCAAAGACAAATGCCTTGTTTAACTTCAGTGTCCTTGAAGTCCTGAGTATTTTACTGATTACCGCAGTCAATAGTGGCTTTTAGGGCGGAGAAGAATAAATCTTTGTGATGTGTTTTAAGTTCCAGTGTCCCCAGGATAACTTTGAACTCACTTGTGTTAGTTTCCTTTACATCTAAGATATAACTCTAGAAATGAAGGACACTCTTGTTTGGTAAGGTAAAAATTAATAGTAAAAGCATTTTAATGCTAAAACCATATTTAGATATCTCTACCACATTACTGACTGCAGACAAACTATGAACATCAGGGGAGTGGGGGACATAGCACTATGCTGGCAGGATACTTTTCAAATAAAAGGCCAAAGCACAGTGTTTATTCACCTTTATAAGTGACTCAACTGCTTCTCGGAGAATGTCCAATCCCTGTAGCGGAAAGGGCTCCACATAGACATATTCGTTCTTACAAAGTCTATATGTAATAGCATTCAGCTTTAAAGAATTGAAGTTCTTTCATGCTTGAGGAGAAATAGCAGATGCTATCATTTCTGTTAATTAAGATTATTTTCGATTTGTTTTCAATTAGCCCTAGCTTAATTTCAAATTCCAAAAGTAACCACATGATCTGAAAAGACGGAAAGCGATATTTAAAATACATGTTTAAAATATGCAGTCTGCTAAGAAGAACCATAGAACCATATTTAAAATAGATTTTAGATAGAAATCAGAATATTTCAGTGTTATATCCTCATGAGATGAAAATAAAATGTATTCTCTGTGCTTAATATCCTGCCTTTCCTCTCCCCAAGAAAAACCTTTATTTTCTTATTTATAATTATAATTAATCAATATGATTGCTAATAACAGTCTTTTAAATACTTTTTTAATGGAAGAAAAGACATGTAAGATGAAGTGTGATGGGCACAAAAATACTTTAAAAGTGCTTGATAACAACGGGCAGTAAGTCCTGGTTATTTGTGGGTTTTAGGGGAGGTCAGCAATCAGTGATTGTTGTGAAGCTCGCTTGGGTTTGATAAGTTGAATTTTACAATTAGGACAACCTCAGTTTTACCTTAGACAGTCCTGGAAGAGCAGTAAGGCAACCCAAAGTGATCTTCTCCAGGTCACCTCATTCTCAGGGCCTCTGACTTCACTGGGGTTTCTACTGGCCCCTCGGGGGTGGAAGTAGGGACGGACCCTGGAGTGTGGTCAGCTGATCCTAGGCGACCAAGGCCAGGACTTGGTGCCTTGGGGAGCCTGGGGCACGCCTCAAACTTCTGATCACCCATCTGGGGCGGGCGACCTCTCTGGTCCCTGGTTCTGGATTTCCCCACAGACCTGCTGGAGGATCTGTCCGAAAGTCGCGAGTGTGTGAACTGCGGCTCCATCCAGACGCCGCTGTGGCGACGAGATGGTACGGGCCACTACCTGTGCAATGCATGCGGCCTTTACAGCAAGATGAACGGCCTCAGTCGGCCCCTCATTAAGCCGCAGAAGCGCGTGGTGAGTGTCACCGCAGGGTGCGGACCTGCTGTACCTCCACTTTCCCCTCTCTGCCCCCCCATGCCTGCTCGTCAGAACCCCTAAGACAAAGACAGGTCTTTCCAAGGGGCAAAAAAGAAAAGTGTGGCTGGTAGCAATCTTCCTTCCGCTCCCTCCCTGTACCAGGGATTGAATGAAAAACACAAGGCAAACTAGTGTCTGCTGCTGAATTGCATCTTCAGCTCCTGTGATGCCTCTTTTTGTTTTATAATTTTTAAAAAGTACAGATACATATTTACTTTGAGATACTCTTAGCCAATGTACATAATGGATACTCAAACTGTGGCTGCAGGTAACTCCTCAGCAAAGGTAGGCAAGGGAAGATCAGCTTTGTGTCCTCAGGGTTGATTTCAATGCCTAAATGGTCGAACAGAAGCCCCACTTTCCCGCGGTCAGCACAGCCTACCTCTCTGGGGCAGCTGCTTTTCCTTGGGGAGCCCTATTTAGTTCCGATTCTTGTTTTTTAAATTGCCCTGAGTATGGTGAAAATGTATTTGCTCAAACATTAGTTATTTTGAAATCTAACTATTGCAGAGAACGGCACAGAACTTGAACGTCTCAAATTGTAAACTTTTCACCAATTCAAACATTTACCATCTTTTAAAATAAGTATGGGGAATTCTTAATTTTTCTGCGATTTGTTAGGACATTTAAAGCTGAAATGAAAAGGAAAACTTTCATGAGCTGCACCTTAATACTAATCTTTATCTAGTCCCAACTGATGGTGTTCTAAATGCCAGTTAAAGTAGATGCTTTGCAATTAGATGACAGACATCTTAAGGACCCAGGTAATTTATTTAATTGTTATACTCTAATTATCAGAACAAATGCTATACATGTTGTTTGTGTTAACTAGATTAGAGTGAAATTGCCTCACAACCTAAGTCTGACACCTTAAGAAGAGGCAATTAGTTTTATGATTGTTTTGTTTTTAATGCATTTAAAATAAAATAGCCAAGGTTAATTTAAGTGGAATGTGCTTTAAGTGGTATAATTTCTCCAGTTTAGGGTTTTCTTTAAAGGGTATCCTTAAATTCAGAATGTGACCAACTCACCAGCTTTTGTAATCCTTACAAATTTTCTTAAAAAGAAGAAACTATTCCATGGAAGTTCTTGCTTTCATTTAAAGCATGAACAATGAAACATTACTTTCTGGAGGAAAATCTTTATTCTTGCGGAGTCCTAGCTGAGCTCTGAAAGATAACATTGTTTTTCAAAACTGGCCGAAAACTTGGTGGACGAGTAGTAGTAGCTTTTTAGGTTCTTGTTGAATTACAAATTTGATCAACTAGGCACTGTATTTTGATAGTGCCATTTATTTCATGCACTTACCAGTAAAACTTGTTATCCACAAGAAAAACAATTTAAATATCTGTGAATCAATTAGTTTTCTTTCTGTGGCAGGTGTCTTGGCCATAACCAAGGTCAGTCAATACGCTTTGGGAATGAGTTATAAATGATACCAATTGTAGGGCGTGTCACTATCAATTAGTTCTCCTTGTGGGCTTATAGCTTTGGTAGGTCTGGCTTAGTTCTCAGAAGCAGAGTATTGAACTCCAGTTTGTTAAAGCAGCAGGACAGAGCCAATCACCGTGAATTTGAACTTGTAATAAGAGGTTTATGGTGTAGCTTGAATTCCTTGTCAGTGAAGAACAGAACGGAGGTTGCTGTTAGCGGGCGGTTTATAGCTCACCCACCTTCATTTCACATCTTTATGGAGACTGCCTTCACTTGTGATCTGCAGTTGACGATCATAAAGCTCTTTGTTGGAATGGCAAATTCTGATAACAATTTGCTCTACACTGGCTCTAAATTCCACTGGAAACTGTCATAAATGACCTGTTCATAAAGCAGTCATCCTGCCCCCTTCACTAATTTCATGTTTATGTAGAGAACCAAAGAAGGGGGAGAGAAAATCTTTGTCAGAGTGTAAGGTTTTGCTAATATTTTTGTTGTTGTTTTAGCAAAGCTATTTGTCAAGTAGTTCTATCAGCCAAGTATTCTGAATTCTGAGAATTAGTAGGTCTGAGTTCTTAGGAATGTTGTAGCGGTTCATGAAAGTGCCTCTGATTTTATAGGATAGGTGTGAGCTATAGATGCAAAATCCTGTTTTATCAATTTTATTTATCTTCAAAAAACACTTGGAATCCCAATTCTCTGACCCATGAATATCCAGTGTATACCCAGCATCTCTATTCTTTATAAAATGGATTTTTATTTTTCTAGAATGAACTGAACCTAGGAACCTTTGAAGTTCTGTCACCTAGAATTTGCTTTGAGTCCCACATTTTTGCTTAATATAGATAAGCATATATATATACTAATATATTAATTATGTACAAGATGTGGTATTGGCACAACCTGTTTTTAGTAATTTTAAACAATTTATATTAGGTAATCTAAAAAATCATATTTTGTTTTTCTGAGAGAGTTACATTGTTTTCATCCCCTTCCACAAGCTTATGTAGGGGTATGGAGGAAATATATTTATTTCTTCAAGAATGTTAGGGCCATAAAGGATAGCATTAGCCGGGGCTTGCCCTGGTGATACCAGTTAACTATTTATATGAAGAAAAACTGGGACAAGTGAAGGTGTGCCAACATCACCATATACAAAAGAGCATTAACATTAAAAGAATGTTGTCAAATGTGCTTGAATCTTGTAAAACAGACACAATTCAGGCACCAGAACAACAGTTATAGGTGAAGATCCCCAGCTTTTCTTTCTCACTCTTCTTTTTTCTATTGTTTCTATTTTTCTTTCTATTTTTCTAGACAGTGTTTCTCTGTGTAGCCCAGGCTGGCCTAGAACTCAGAGACTGCCTGCCTCTGCTTCCTCAGTGCTGGGATTAAAGATGTGCTCTGCCACTGGCCTGGTTCTCACTCATCTTTTTATGCTTTCTGGTTGATTTTTCTCCACATGTGCCTGAAAAATATATGTAGCTATCACCAATTCTTAGATGAACAAAGCCATTTAGCATACTGGTGGCTCTGATTGTGTTTTGTGACTCACATCTCATATTGTGACAACCGACCGAGCAGGCTTCAGGGGGTTGTGTTTTTGGTGTGTTCTAGAATTTAGCTTTGTTTGGGGCAACTTTCAGAAAATCTAATTTGCCAGCAATATTACATGGAAACCTGAATTCTTGGAAGAGCAGCCACCATCGGAACGTGTGTGATGCGTGGATATCTTACTGTTGCTTCTGGGTTGTCTGACAACTCTTAGTAACAGGTGAGGGGAGAGACTCACCTGTGGGATCAAGCACACTATGCGGACCTCAAGATTTCTGGTCCAGAAATGTCTACCTAATTACACTTAAGATTTTGTTCTGAAGGGACATTTCATGTATAGCTAACTGGAAATATGATTTTAGTTTTATTCTATTTTGTTTAAGATAGGAGCATGATATATAAAAGCATTAAAATATGCAAAATCGTATTTCTCTCCACGCTGTTCTCTAGCCCTCATCGCGGCGGCTCGGACTGTCCTGTGCCAACTGTCACACCACAACCACCACCTTATGGCGTAGAAACGCTGAGGGTGAACCCGTGTGCAATGCTTGCGGACTCTATATGAAACTCCATGGGGTATGCCATTTGTTCTGTTTATGAGCGCACACATTTAGCACCCAAACTGTATATTTTCAATTATAAGGCAGATGCAAAAGCAAATTAAAAAAAGGTTAAAAAAATCTGAAAGTGAAAAACTGAGTGTATTGTGTTTACACTGCATTGAATCCACAACCACAATATGAGCTACTTATTTCAGCCACCAAGGGGCCAAGAGATAACACACAACCAACTAATCTGACACTGACATTTTTGGTGAAAATATCATGATTTTAGAAATGTAAGCATGAGCCAGGTGTGGTAGTGCAGGCCTTCAATCCAAGATGGCCAGGGCTACACAGACAAGCCTTATATCAAGAAGAAAAAAAAAAGAAATGTAAAATTAACAACAAAATAATGATTACTATAGATCTTCAGCTTTAAGAAATTTGACAGACTTTTGTCTAAAGAAGTTATCTTTGATATCTTCAGTTAGAGTCTATACTTCATTAAAGGACTGTGGAGGTTATGATAAGTCTCAATTTTTGGCTGGTTTTTGAGACAAGGTCTCATTCTATAGTCTAGGCTGACCTCAAACTCAAAGCCCAGGGTGCTGTATTCCCTGCCTTAGCCTTCTGAATGCTGGTGCCCTCCACATCAGCCAGCAGTCTGGCTAATAATGGCTCAGTCTTAAAAAGGCAATAACCTGTGTTCTAGGGAGAAGGTATTTGATCTCTTTATTTAAAAGATTAAAAGTAAATATTCATACAATAAATATTGTCTCGAAAATTAATGTTTTTTTCAGATAATAACTGTTTAAAAAGATTAAATTGTCTGTGGTAAACTACACCCCCCCATGAGTCTTTATTTTTGGGGAAAAGGGTAAACCTCTATGCATTTAGAATAGATATATAATATTTATATGTATTAATAAATATCTACCTATCTAGTTAGGATGAAATTAACACCAAAGTCTTTAATTTGTTTAAAGCTGGATAATGTGGCTCCGTGTGCTTTCTGAGCACCCCTGAGTCCTCAGTACCGAGAAATGGATGGCTCACCTCCGGCGGGACTGAAGATGGAACCTAGGGCCTACACAGCCATTCTGCCGCTTTCGAATAAGGGCTTTGAGTACCAAAATCACATCTTTTGTCTGTTTCCTTCAGTGTGATACTTAGATATTTCTGTGGACATTTTTCAGGTGCCTCGACCACTTGCTATGAAAAAAGAAGGCATTCAAACCAGGAAACGAAAACCTAAAAACATAAATAAGTCCAAAGCTTGCTCCGGTGAGTGCAATAAAATTACATTTATCTGGAAAGTGTTTTCCAGTTTAGACAGCAGAGGTAGTACTCACAGCTCATCTCTTGCAGGTAACAGCAGTAACTCTGTCCCTATGACTCCAACTTCCTCTTCTTCTAATTCAGACGACTGCACCAAAACCACTTCTCCTTCAGCACAACCGACTGCCTCAGGGGTAAGTGTGAGCCCTTGGGCTGCCTGAGAAGACTGTTCTGTATCAAATTGTTTTAAAATTTATCTTATAAGCAGTATAATAATCTGAACCAACAGTTTAGTGAATTGCTACCTAAGAATAGTTTTTAGAGGAAATTATTTGAATGTCAACAAAATGGCAAACTTTATAAAAGATTCAGATTGATTGTATTCACCTCCCCCCACTGTCCTGGAACTCTTTGTGACCAGGTTGGCCTCGAACTCAGAAATCTACTTGCCTTTACCTCCTGAGTGCTGGGATTTAAGGTGTGCACCTCCACCGCCCAGCTACATTTTCTTTCTTCCTTCCTCCCTCTTCCCCCAGCCAGAGTCACTATGTATTCCAAAGGTAGATTAGAAAAATCTACGGGAACATCTGTCTATCGGTTCCAGTTTTGCTTTCTCAGATCAGCCCAAGTCAAAAGTCTTGGCTATTGTTCCCACTGTCCTTCCTGTAACCTGTGCCCTCTTCCTGGGAGTCCTTGCCACCTTCCAGTGGTCACTGATTCTGAAGGGTTATTTCAGCACCGTGACGAATGATGCTTGCTGGGTTCTCTCACTGTGATGAGAACTTGGTTTTACCTAGAATATTTTTTCACTTTAATGTCTCTCTGGTCTCCCTCAGCCTTTTTTAGTCTGAGTTCCACCAAAGTTTTTTTTTTCTTCCCCAGGCAAGATACACTAGGTGATTGCCATTGTGGTTATCTGAGATACACCCCCAGCCTTAAGGCAGGACCCTACAGTTGTGCACAGCCAAGATTCTTCCCTTTCAGCAAGGACTAGACTAGGAGCTTGTTTAGCTAGTAACTATTGGCTATATTTAATTTGGCCCTGGGTTGTTTAGGGTACTTCAAAATACTACAGATTTCTAAGCCACACCCTGCAGTTTTTTTAGTCAAACTTTCTGGGTGTGGGGCCTAGGAATTTATGTTTCCATGCAATAGCTGGAGGCCAAACCGAAAGTGCTGCCCTGGAGGGTTTAGGAACTGCAAACAGGCTTTCTGTCTCAAGCTCAAATTAACATATTTAAGACAGTACTCCATATCATTTCCCTGGACCAAATTCCTTTAATGAAAACAGATTTAAATGAACATTATTCTATGAGATTTTCAGAGAGTTAGGAAAGTTGTAACTGGCACATAATGCATTCCTATAAATAAATATCTCCTGAATGAACACGGGCACTAACACTAAGATGAGAAAAGCTTCCTTATTGTTTTTTATATTTGAGGTTGGGTCTCAGACCTGTGTGACACAGAACCAAGCTTCCTTAAAGTGGTCCACTTGCTTCTGCCAAAACAGACAGGCACCATGCTACTCAGCCTTCTAGCTGGTTCTGTTTATTGCAAATGTTAGGTTGAAATCTATTTTGAACCCTTATAAGTATGAACAGTAATGTGTGCACATGCCTGTGTGCATGAAATGCATGTCTTTGTGTGTGTCTAGTATTGCATGTATGCATGGTATGTGTAGAATATTCATGTGTCCAGGATGTATGCATGCCACCATACACATGTGGAAATCAGCTTTGAGAAGTCTGCTTTTTCTTTTTCATGCGGATTACAGGGTAGAATTCAGGTAGCCAGGCTCTCAGCAGGCACCTTTTTCTGCGGAACCATCTCTGGCTCCTGTATAAATTAAATTGGAGTGTTGTATGCAACTCCAAACATCTGAAGTGGTAATTAAATTTTGTTATTTGTTGGGAAATGACAGGTTAAGATTATTTCCGCTTCTCTTATTACCCCAATCATACTATGTAGCTAAATGAGGTGAAATGGTGCTTCAGTTAAGGAGTTAAGGTTTGGGGCCACTGTCTGTGTCTTGTCTCCGTCAACCACAGGCTCCTGTGAAGACATTGTCCAGTCTCAATGTTAATGTGGAGGCTTCTGCGTTTTCTTGGGGAATGGTGCTATTGTAAATGGAGTCAGGTTTGTTCTTGTGCTTCTGTGCTGTAAAAATTCAAAATTGCTCTTAATAAATCGAATCTGTTGGAAAGAACAAGAAGCTGAAAAAGGAGCCTGATGTGGCTGGATGAGGATCCTAGGAACTGTGAGCTGGCTCTAGGCTTGCTGTTAGTGCCTGGGCCTTCAGGGAGAGATCAGCATCGGACTAGAGACCAGGAGGCTGAGCCCCAAGGGTTTCTAGTAGGGACTCCCGGAGAGGCCTTTTAGGAGGCAGTAGACTCCCAAGCTTCGAGCCCTGAAATCTCCATGTGGTGGAGCTGCTTGGCGCCACCTACCATCTGTCCCTGGTGGCCTTGCTTCCTCACTCGAATCCTGGCCAGCCTCCTTCGGAGAGTAAGTACCAAGCTACCATCTAGATGAGCAGGCTTTTTTTGTGTGGCAACCCTACCATAAGTTGTCCCCATAAGTTGCTCCTGACTTGCCTGTGAGGAGGGCTCGTTCTGGCCTCTTGGTTCCTCAGCATTTTCCAGTGCCTTCTCTGGCTGTGCTGAACCTCTGTGCAGAGTGAGTGGTCAGTGTGACAGCTGTGGAGAGGATGCTGGGAGTCAGGTGTGAGCAACTGGCAGGGTGCTGTGCTGACAGAAATGTGTCTTCCCTATCTGGGCCACAGTGTCTGTTGGTGAGCAGTTACCTCCAGTCTACTACAGAAATACTTTAGTTGAAGAAAATGTGAGATTCCTGGATAAGGTTGTTTGACATTACATATGATGTCTTCACTGGCTTAGGGTCCAAATCTCCTAAGAGTGGGTGACCCCCACTGATTTTCCATTGCTGCCTGTGGTCATTTGTGTAGTAAGATTCACTGTGTGGTGGTGGTGGGTGTGATGAAACAACTTGACTGAAATGGGGGGCGATCTCAGGTACCATCTCCATAGATGGGGGGCTGGAGCCACAGTAGCTCTGCTGAGAGGTAGAAAGGACGTATCTGCCTTTCTTTAGTGCCTATGAACTACCAGGAAGTCAAACACTGCCCAGGGATGCAGCACCTCCACCCGCCCCATCTTCTCCTCGGGCTCCCTTTAGGAAACCGGTGGTGGCAGAACTGGTGGCATTTCTAGCTGACTTCTTGCCTGTGGACCATTTACACGAGCACCAAGTTCCTGGGTTCTCTTGGCCAAAGAATCCTGGGACCAAGGGACTCAAGGGACAGTGAGACTGTCTTTTCTACTGCTGTAAGCATGAGCCAGATCCCAGATCCTTTTCTTTGCTGGGTGTATGTGTGAGCACGAATGTGACTGAAAGTATCCATGGAAGCCAGAAAAAAGCATCAAACATTTGTGAGCAGCACAATTTAGGTCCTGGGAACCAAACAAGATGTTACCATATGTAAATATGTCTGCTTATGTGCATACATAGGTGTGCATGTGTGGTTTATGATGTTATTACATGTACAGATGTCTGTTTGTGTGTATACATAGGTGTGCATGTGCCACCTCTATAGAGGCCGTGGGCCTGGAGTTACAGGTGTTAGGGAGCAGTCTAATGTGGTTCTGGGATTATAACTCTGGTTCTCATGACAGCAGCAAGCGCTCTTTGAGTCGTCTCTCCCTCTCCAGTGCTATGATTGCACGCATGCATCCAGAACCTTTGTTGCTGTACTTGGGAGTGAACCCAAGACTGTGTGAACATTAAGTAAGGACTTTACCAATGAACACATCTTCTTAATCTAAATTTAATACAACATTGTACATAAATAAAAACAATTATAGTAGAGTAAAACAGGGAGATATAAGGTAGAAATTATTTTGTTATTTGTAAGAGTAAAATTAATGTTATCAAACAGCAGATTGCTCTTAATAATTACTATTTCAGATTCTTATGGCAATGTGCATGAGCATGTGCACGTGACCATGGCTTGTATATATGTGGAGGTCAAGGACAACAAGGACAATTTGTGAGAGTCCTTGCACCCGCCGTGCAGAAGCCATAGATTAAAGCTCCTCAGGGTTGGTAGCAAGTGTCTTTTCCCACTGAGCTAGACCTCCTCAATTTTATGAAATCATTAATCAGACGTTTTCCAGTAGGCATGTGCCCATTTTTAGTTTCAGCGTTTATACTCCCAAACACTCTTGTGTAAATAATGAAAAAAGAGTCAAAAAATTTGTTAACCTCTCACACACAGGTCATGAGCCTTGGGCTTGGGCACAGTCGTTGCCTCATTTATAAAGCGGGATGCTGACTCCATGAGGTCACAGACCAAGCTTGTGCTGAAGCGGGGACTGGAACCAGTGTCTCCTGTCTCCTGAGTCAGGCCCTTTCCTCTCCCAGGGAGTTGGCCAATCAACTCAGTTAATATCTCATTTGCCACATGCTGCAAACCATGAGCATAAATATTTTGTTAGCATTTTATCGTCACATTCCCTAAGTACCAGGCACCCTCTCTCTCTTTGCCCTACCTAACTAAGCCTTTCTAGTAACTTATAATCCTATCCAAACACACAGGCCTTCACAGAAAGTCACCCTAGCAGAGAATGTTCAATAATCGGACTTTTGTACTTTCATTTTCTGAACTTAGCGCACGTGTGTGTGCTAAGGAATAAGAAGAACATCCACTATGTCCTTTTCCATGGCCTTGAATGTACATTAGAAAACAGGTCTAATGCTAGCATTTCCAGAACCTGTCGTGAGTGTACCCACCCAAGTTACCAGCAATTGAGGCTTGCTTAATAACTGACCCTTGCTACTCAGCTCTAAACCAGTCTTACGTAGAGCACAAGTACAGGCAGTTGTTATTTGACTTTTCAAATTAAAGACTCTTTAATCTTTAATTCGATGATTGATGATTAAAATTAAAGATTCTTTACCTGTTTTTTTCACATCCCTGCCTATATAAAAATAAAATTGGCAGAAAACATGAAATAATGTTACGGCTAAACACAAGAAATCTGACTTAGGGTAGTTTGAGATGTTATTGCTAAATGAATCTTTGAAGAAAATGAATTCCTTTACTGGAATTGAAGTAATTTATTATGTATTTCATGGGTGTCTGCCAAAAGGGTTACCAACAAAATGAAGACTTAATGGGTATAAATTAGACGCAGTCTAGTGGCCCTGCTAGTGTTTAGGGTTACCTGTAATGGGGCTGGATTAGATTCAGTCTGGCGGCCCTGCTGGTGAGCAGGGTTTCTGTTTTCTTTGCAATACCAACACTTTCCAGGCACCTTACAGATAGATAGGCATTGTCAGGCGTAGAGACCTGGAATTCAGCCACCGTCGTATCTGACTTTAGGATTGCCCAGTACTCAATTTGTGAGTCTCTTTGTAACAGAATCTTATATAGCCCAGGCTGGCCTCAGACTTGCTGTGTAACTGAGGCTGGCCAGGAACTCCACCTCCTGAGATCCATGACAGGAATCTGCCACCAGACTCACATCATGTGATAAACAGAATTCCAAGACAGTATCTGGTGTTTCTGGGGAATCAACTCCATGCATGGCCTCCTGCCTGTCTGATGTATTACCATGGCCAGCTTTCACTGTAGTTATGGGTAGTTTTCACCAGTGTTACAAGCTGTATTTTATTATATCAAGCACAAAGACTTTATGTTCAATGTTATTATTAAATTTAGTGCTTGATTTGTAGTGAAGCCTGAATATGATCTGAAATTTCTTTTGGGGTTCATGAATTAGCTGCTGGGAGGAAGCAGGTTCAGGTAAAGAGCTAGCTGCAGCTCCCAGAGACCATAGTCTTGTCCTCCTACAAGGCAAGAGCAATTCCTCCCATCTGGTCCTTAAGAGCACCTTGTCACATAAGTGCCACAGATTGCTTTGAAGCCCAAGAAGAATAGACGCACTTAATAGACACTTGAATGCTAATAGTAGAGTGTTTTCATGGAGCCCCACCCCCAATGCACTGGAACTAAATCTTTACTTTCTAGAAGGGAAATGTAAAAATGTGGAGGGTTCCTGCATTATATGAAGTAGCCATATTTTCAAGATTTTTATTTCTTTGATAGCGTTTTTTTACAGTTTCCTTAGCTCCTGGCACGGTGGCCATATGTCTGGTCTTCTGATCTCGCTTTTGTTTTCTCACTGAAGCCCAGAGTTTAGGATCCTCACCCAGCTCCTGAAAAGCCCATGATGATGATGATGACTCACAGGGTTTAAAATGTTTGCCTCAGGGTCCTGGACAGCTTCATTTGATGACTGAAATAGAATGACCCATTCTGATTTCACAAGAAAGTTTCCAGATTGACTTCAGGTGAAGGGATGGATGAGGCAGCGTACATTTGCCTCAGTGCAGTCCCACATGGCTTCTTCCCCACTTCGTGACCCCGTTTAGAGTGGGAACACAAAACAGCACGTGCTCCTTTGCCCTGGGTGGATTGTGGCTACAGAATTGTTTCCCCTCTAAAAAAGAGTCGTGGGCCACAGCAAGGATGATACAACCTGGACCCCAGGGCAAGCAGTGAGATTCCAGGATGGAATTTGCAGCACTGAGTCAGGGCAGCAGCTAAGGTGACTAGCTGCTTGGGAGGGGAGGTGCTCGGTTGTTCTGGAGAATTCGAGAACTATCTTGTGAGGGGCAGTTCTCAGATATCCTCATGGGGTATGTGTTCCTGTACCTTTAAAAGCACACGGCACCTTGGAAACTTATTGAGTCACTTCTGAGTTTTGTCCCGTTTTCCCTCCATCTGAAACGAAATCATCCTTGCTTTCAAGTGGAGGCGAAGGTTTCCAAGCAAGGATTTCCCTTCACTGGGATGCACACGTCAGTTTTTGGGTTTTTGATTTGCAGAAGAGGGTTGAAGTCCGCAGCTTTGTGGGGGATGGGGAGAGACTGGATTCACTCAGCTGCACAGGGAGGCAGATCAGGGTCTTGAAGTTAGAGTGATCCCCATCAGAGACTCATTCTGAGCATGCCCACATGCCCTACAACTTGCCTAGGCACAGCAGAGAGTGGCGGCCCTCCAGCTGAACCCTCTGTGCTGCTGGTCTGACACAGGGACCTTGTGGTCCACTGGTGCTGGCCGCTTGGGATGCAGCTTAGAACTCCTGATCCCTCTGACCTTTCCTCTTCCCAGTGCTAGGATTACAGCCAGCACCACCATGCCCAGCTAGGTAGAGGGGCTGAACTCCTGGTTTCTTTCATGCTTGGCAAGCTCTCCCAACCTCTCCTCCTCCACCCCTGGAGAGGACAGATTTCAGGAGCTTTTTTCTCCTTTTTCCATGAGTTTATAAAATGAGTGTAGGTCATCAAGCTTGCTCAGCAGTCTTTTTTCTCTGGTGTGTTCCCATGGAGGCTCTCCCTAGTTCTCTGTCAGTGGAAGAGGCAGGGGCAGGGGCAGGAGGGACGAGTATTAGTGCCATGAGCACCTGACTGCCTGAGTGTGTCTCATCTGGTTTTTACTAACCCTTTCCAATGGTGTCCAGGGACAGAGAGTTCATTTTCAAAGGAAGCAACCGGATGAGGTGAACTGCGCCTGTCTCCTAGCAAATGGACATTTCCATACCCCCTTATCCCTGGAAGCACTTCTTTCCAGGGGCATTTTCCGGCCTGGAGGAGCTGCTGTCTCCCACCTACCCTGGCCTGCATGCTGTGCTAAGCCAGGCCAAGTCTGGCGCTGATAACATGTTCTTTTAGCAGGAAGCACCTCCATTTTCAGTCGTCTGTGGGAGGGTAGAGGGCAGATAAGCTGTTGATGGAAACACAGAACAGATTTCTGCTCCACCCTCATCGCACTTTGATCTGGTAGAGACATGGAGGGGGGCACGGACATACGGTTTCTGCCTGGTTTGAGCTGCTGTCTGCTGTGGAAGGGAGAAAAGATGGTTAGGCTCTGGGTATCCCTAAGTGCTCTTCTCTGCTTTCCCTCTGGAACATTTGTTTTGGGTTCAGAAACAGCCTTCTGCTATATGGAGAGACCCACCATTGATAAAGTCCTTCAAAGGGCTTAATTAGATATGGGAAAATGTTAACTCATGGAAATTCTTTGATTCATTTGTTATGATGTTGGGTCTCAATGGCCTTTAACAATGGACTAAACCAGGCTGGCCTCTCTAACTCAGGGGCCTCTGTCTCTCAGGCTGGGACTAAAGGCTTATGTCACCACTAAAATTCTTACCAGATAATTATTGTTGTTGTTGTTGTTACTTTTTGTTTTTGTTCTGAATTTTTTTGTGAGACAGTGTCTCATAACCCAGATTAGCCTCCAATCTAGTATGCAGTTGAGGAGGGTGGCTTGGAGCCCCTGTCCTCCTGCCTCCACCTCCGGTGTTCTGGGACTGCAGAGATTCACCACTGCACCCAGCTCTCCTTTTCCTCATTCCTGAGACCCAGGCTGATCTTTGCCTCAGCTTCTTGAGTATAGCAAATAGGTGTGGGATACTGTGCCTATGACAGAGAGGGTCTTACGCTACAGTCCATGCTGGCCTCACAGTCTCTTTTTCTGCCTCCATTTTCAGAACGTGGCAATCCCTGGCATGTCCCATACCTGGTGACTATGTGTGCACACACTGGTTCCAAAGTTATCATTAATGCTTTCTGATGTTTTTTCTCCTCAGATGGTCCATGACTAAGACTTATGAGGGGAAAGGATTTAAGATGAAAAACAGGGAAGGACTAGGTTTCTACAGGAGAGTTAGTGACTCTTTCTGCAATTACATGTCAGCTGTGGGGATATTCTAACCAGGGCACAGGTGCTCCAGGACTGGAGGCGAGCGATGTGCTTCTCCCAGGCATGGAGATGGTTTTGGGGATGCACCCGGACCTCTTTGGTGGCCCCTCCCGCATTAGTGTCCTCACTCTCATTTACTCTAAATTTATTTTGTGCTCTTATTCTATTACCTGGACCTTTAACTTCTGCCTCTGCTTTCTGAAGCCGGTAGCTTTTGTTCTCTTTTGCACCAGTACAGCAGTTAAAGGAACATACTCGGAGAGAGGAGCAGCTGGCCCAGTCCACTCAGCTGTGCCTTGCTCCATCCAGGTTTCCTTGTCACACTCAGGTTTAGTATCCACAAGGGGACATAGAAGTCATGTCCTGCTGTTTCTGACTCACCATTTCATGGCAGGATTTTTTTCCAGCTTGCTACATGATCTTATTATTTTTCAATAATTGCATAATAGTTCATGGAGCAGATGACCCAGCTTTTCCAGACCATTCCATATTAGACTGTTCCCAGGACTGCATCTATTTTGAGTACCCCAGTAATAAGTAAATAATAAAGGAAATAAGCCTTCATTTATACCACCTTTGCTTTCTTTTGAATTATTTCCTTGTAATACACTTTCGGAAGTGAAATTTCAGAGTTCAGCAGGGCATAAACTTCTCAGTGGCCTTGGACACCAATGTTAATTGCCTTTTGTCAAAACCAAAATGTAGCATTGTGGGCCACAAACAAGGGTCCGACATGTTTACTAGCCTTTCGTAGTGCCATAAAGATGGCATTTCCCACTGACAGAGAAAGTCCAGGCTGCCAGCATTACCTGAGAATATAGCGCTGGAGCACGCCTAGACTTGTGTTGTTCTTAGGGCTGGCACGATGGCTTAGAGGCTACAGATACTTGTAGTATAAGCCTTGTGTCCTGAGTTCTTTTCCTAGAAAGCATATAGAGTTGGAAGGAGAAAGAAAAAAAAATGATTCCATGAAATTGTCTGCACACATGCATGGTGACACATGTGCACCCCAATCTCTGTCTGTCTATCTGTCTTTCACACGCACTGACTCACACTCATTAAAAATTTATGACGAATTGGGCACAAAGTTCTCTTGTGTTTTCCAAGAGACCCAGCTGTTGCTTTTGGTTCCCACAGGGCTGATGTTTCTCAGGTGCATACATCCTGCATTTGGGGGTTTGGTCCTTTCTAGCACTGTGGTCTTGTCTCTAACCTAATATCCATATAGAAGATAGTTACTACTCAGAAACTTGGAATCATTGTTCAGATGTGAGAACAACACTAAAGGCCATTTCCTTGGAGCTGGGGATGCATTCAGTGTGTGGTGTGTGCATGTGTGTTTGAATGTTGCATGTGTGGATTTTAGTGCGTGGGAGAGCCTGAGCCTTCCTCTGCTGGGTTTAGAGGCAACACACTTGACTTTTGGGTTCTTGAGATCAAACTCTGGTGTGCTTTAATCATCTCTGACTCTCCTCCCTCTGCCCTCCTCCTCTGAGAAAGGAGCTCATCTGGAACTCAGGCTGTCTGGACTCTACTAGGCAACCTCTGAGAAAGGGTCTCATCTGTAACTCAGGCTGTCTAGAGTCCACTAGGCAACCTCTGATAAAAGGTCTCATCTATAACTCTGGACTCCACTAGGCAACCTCTGAGAAAGGATCTCATCTGTAACTCTGGACTCCACTAGGCAACCTCTGAGAAAGGGTCTCATCTGTAACTCTGGACTCCACTAGGCAACCTCTGAGAAAAGAGCTCATCTGTTACTCTGGACTCCACTAAGCAACCTCTGAGAAAGGATCTCATCTGTAACTCTGGACTCCACTAGGCAACCTCTGAGAAAGGGTCTCATCTGTAACTCTGGACTCCACTAGGCAACCTTAGCTGGTCTCCAATCCGCAGCATTCCTTCAGCCTTGGCCTCTAAACAGCTGTGCCCAGCTCAAAAGATTTTCTTTTAAAACACAACTTATTTTCAAAAATGCCAGGAGCAAAGGGTCCTTTTAAGTGGCCGTTGAGTGTCTTGTATTTCTCTTTGTGAAGAGCTGTCACTAAAATTAAAATCATAACATTTGAGAAGCAGATACAGAGGTAGATGGAGCTCTGTAAATATGAGATCAGCATGATTTGAACAGTGAATTACAGGTCAGCCAGGACTCCAGAGTAAGACCCTTTCTCAGACAGACAGACAGGCAGGCAGGCAGGCAGGCAGGCAGGCAGNGGCAACCTCTGAGAAAGGGTCTCATCTGTAACTCTGGACTCCACTAGGCAACCTCTGAGAAAAGAGCTCATCTGTTACTCTGGACTCCACTAAGCAACCTCTGAGAAAGGATCTCATCTGTAACTCTGGACTCCACTAGGCAACCTCTGAGAAAGGGTCTCATCTGTAACTCTGGACTCCACTAGGCAACCTTAGCTGGTCTCCAATCCGCAGCATTCCTTCAGCCTTGGCCTCTAAACAGCTGTGCCCAGCTCAAAAGATTTTCTTTTAAAACACAACTTATTTTCAAAAATGCCAGGAGCAAAGGGTCCTTTTAAGTGGCCGTTGAGTGTCTTGTATTTCTCTTTGTGAAGAGCTGTCACTAAAATTAAAATCATAACATTTGAGAAGCAGATACAGAGGTAGATGGAGCTCTGTAAATATGAGATCAGCATGATTTGAACAGTGAATTACAGGTCAGCCAGGACTCCAGAGTAAGACCCTTTCTCAGACAGACAGACAGGCAGGCAGGCAGGCAGGCAGGCAGGCAGACAAATGCATAGCCTGACCCTTGGCTTTTACTCCCACTCTTTTTGTCGAGGCTAGCCTGGTCTACAAAGTGAGTTCCACGACAGTCAGGGCTACACAGAGAAACCCTGTCTGGAAAAACCAAAATGACATAAAATAAAATGAACATCTAAATGCACCTGTATTGACATTGTTGTTATTGGTTTACACAACTGTATATAAAGTCTCTATAGTAGGTACCCAACCAGAGTAAAGGCTACACACACAGAAAGTTCTGTTATTAAGCTATTGTTACAATGCTCTCTCCTGTTTATTGTCTCTTCAGTTCTATCCCTGACTACAGCAATCACTGTCTGGGAACAAAAACAATGTTAGTTCTGGCAGGCCTGACACTCACTCTGTAGACTAGGCTGGCCTTGAACTCTGAGATTGGCCTGCACTATCTGCTCTCCCTCTCTCTCACGTGTGTTGGTGTTTTGCCTGCATGTGTTGTCTGTGTGAGAGTGTCGAATCCCTTGGAACTGGAGATAGTTGTGATCTTCCATGTGGGTGCTGGGACTTGAACCCTGGGTCCTCTGGAAGGGCAGCTGGTGTTCTAAACCAATGAACCATCTCTCTAACCCAAATATCTCTTTTATAGATGGAAACAGGCACAGGGCATTTGATATCAGCCTTTCTTGTTTGTCCTCCAGCCACATCTCCTCCCTGCCCCTCTCAGTCCTCCCATTTCGGCAGGCTTCTGATCTGGTGCAGACCCCGTTCTTTGGAAGATCCTTGTCCCACTACTAACAGCAGTACGTGGGCAATATGGCTGAGTGAGGAGAAGCCCAGGGTGGTAGAGGAGACTGACTCCTGTAAACTGCTCTTTGATGACTTCTATACGGGTACTATGGTGAGCACATGCATTTGCATACCTGTGCACATATACACATCAATAAAGAAATGTTGCATATAAAGAGCACAGCTTGCCCTGTGGAATGCTCACATAGCAAGGCACCTTGTGATTACAGACATGACCTCCTGAGCCATGTCTGAGCCAGGGGATCAGTATACAGAGGAGATGGCGGGAGGTGACTGCACCCTCTAGCTGTCCCACCCAGAACTTTGACCAGGCAGGCTAACGTAGGTCCTAACCCAGAAGTCTTTGACCTCTGGCTCCTTTTCAGACTCTTGTCCTACCATGTATTTTAAGCTGTCAACTAGGACAGGCAGTTGAGCTGCATGCCGGCTTGTCTGACATCCTGACTCCTGGATGCTCTTAGCCCCAGCCCCAGCTCCAACAGGGGCCTTGCTAATGATGCTCTTTTTGAAGTGCCATGATGCACTGAGCTCTGTCCCAGCAATTCATGCACACTCTGTATTTCTCAGAAATAACACTCGCTGTACAAGACCCAAACACGGTCAGAAATCTGTAGATTTTCTGGTTCTGGAATAAGTGGACTGGCACAAATCTAGGTGTGACAGAAATCTCTCTGTGTCATCTACCATTGTGGAATGCCTTTCTAACACAATAGATTCTTTTATTGGTTCTCAGTTTTGTATCATTCAGGGACTTAAATGTGGATCTGCCCTGGATTTTCTTGTAGCGGAGTTTCTGGAATTAAGATATGAACTTCTCAGACTGACAAGTGTTATGCTATCTGCAACATTCAGTTGTTTGACAGCATTATTATAGTTATTTCAACAATTTCATAAGAATCTGTATTAAATTCTGGGTATTTCAAGCTGGGCATGGTAGCATATGCCTTTAATCCCAACACTTGGAAGGCAGAGGCAGACAGATCTCTGTGAGTTGGAGGTCAGCCTGGTCTACAAAGGACAGCCAGGGCTACACAGACAACAACAAAACAAAACACAGCACAAAATAAAAATAAAACAAAAATTTTGACATCTCAACAACTTAGAAGTTTGCTTCTCACCCCCTCTCTGTATCTATATTAAAGGCTTCCAGAGCATCTATGTCCACATTGCAAAATGTTTTCTCCCTCCCTCCCTCCCTTTCATACGTTTCTTGTTCACATTTACATTTGATTTTGGATATTGCTAAATTGTCAATATTGGCTTGAAGCAACTGCATCTTTGTGTCTCCCCCCTCCTCCCTTTCCTCTGGGTCTTATTTTATAGTCTGGGCTGACCTACGACATGCTATGCTGCCCTGGTTTGCCTCACAGTAATCTCCCTCCTTCAGTCTCATGGGCGCTGTGGTTACAGGCATCCACTGCCTTGCCTGGCTTCAGGTCTTGCTTGAGCTCTCAGTCCTCCTGCCTCAGTTTCCTGAATAGCTAGGAATACACTCTGGACAACCAGACCAACTTCTTGCTGCGTATTTATTTGTTTTTCTGGGAAAGAGAAAGATGGAGATGTGAACAGTTGGGTTTGGTCTGTCCTGTTGGAAAGTTTGGGTGTGGAGGGGCAGGTCACATGACTGGACTAGCTCCAGGCTGGTATATGTGGCCTGGAGAACAATGTGGATCCTGCTGGTGGAAAGGATTTCTCTGGACCGCGCTGTTTCCAGGCCTCACAGCTCTGCACACGCCCATCCAACACAGCTGCACCTGGCACAGGTCCCCGAGAAATGGTCAGAACATCAGTGTGGCTGCTTGAGGAATTTAAGGGATGATATTTCCAAAAAGTTTTAAGGAATCATAACCTGTTTAAAACAGGCATAGATAGAGAGAGCCCTGAGCTTGGAAGAGCTTAGGGTGCCTGAGATTTGGGGAGAGAAAAGCGTGTCTAGAAAGTTCGTGGTGTGGCTGGAATTTTGAGAAACTCTGTCAAATGTGACTGGTCCCTCAAGCTATAGTCTAAGTGGACTCCAGTTATCTGGGTTTGATGCCACAGCATTTTGTGATGTGAATGTCGATGCCCTGGCAGCATTTGACCTAGATCCACAAGGTGGTTTAGCTCTCCAGTGTGGCTTGTTTTAATTGGTGGCTTTGACAAATTGGAGTCTTTCAGGCTCCCTTCCCCTGTCACCTGCATCTTGCCACTGTAGGTAACAGCATGGATTGTCTATGTTGTCAGACCAGGTCACTGGCACTTGCTGGCAGTGCTCAGCACAGCGGATGCCCTTGCTTTGGGCAAGGAAGAGCAAAGCTGCCTTTATTCCTCCTGAGTTGGTCTCCGGGGCAACTCTGGCCTTAGTTGTGCCAACCATGTCATTTGTTTCCAGATGCTGAGGCAGGAGGATTGGGCCAGCTAACGAGTGATGCTTAATTAACTGCCTCTCCTCCCCGTTCTTGTCTTCTATCAGGCAAGTGCCTCGGTGATGTCTGCAGTGGGAGAAGGCACCAGCTCTGAGAACAGTGACCTCAAGTACGCAGGTCAAGATGGTCTCTACATAGGCGTCAGCCTGTCCTCTCCCCCTGAAGTCACATCCTCTGTAAGGCAGGATTCTTGGTGTGCTCTGGCTCTGGCCTGAGCTGGTGGTGCTGACGAGGCGAGGGGGCTCTGAGAACCTCACGCCACTTGTCTGAATTTGCGCAGCAGTCCAGATGGCAGCAAAATACAGACATTAACATTCCTTCGATGCATGATTTCTGTGCCTTTGTTTTGAAAGAGATATATTTCCCAAGAAGCTTGCTGAAGTAAGAAGAGATGGCTCCTGCAGGAGGGGCCAGCACAGCAGGCATGTGGCCTTCTCCCATCAGCCTGGGTCACCTCCAGCCAGCCCGCCTCTGGATCTGCCCCACACCTGTGGCAGAAACTGCAACAATGACTGGGGCTTTGTCTGCTAAGGAAGATTGAGAGATTAAAGAAAATGTTATATGCGTATTGCCCCAAATCACGTGCTTCTTGTGATCAACCTTGGTTATCCCAGAATTTCTTCATAGCTCATGGGCATGCACGTTTCACGGGCATTCGTGGAGGGGAGCATTGAAGCCATTTGGTACATCCCGGAGACTGAATGCCATCCTGGGATCGCAACAAGACCGAATTATAGCGGACAGATGCTGACTGACTCTCAGCGTTCACTGTCACGTGGCTGATCTGAGGTCACTTGGAATTTGTAAACAGGGTAGCAAACAAGATATTTTTCTTCCATGTACACAATAATTTTTAAGTGCAATTTGCGTTGCAGCAATCAGTGTTAAATCATTTGCTTAAGATTTAACAGCATTTTTATAATGAATGTAAACATTTTAACTTAATGGTACTTAAAATAATTTAAAAGTTAACTTAGACATGCTTCTTACACCAACAGCCCATTTCTATATTCCCAATTGTTTTTAAAAAATACCAACCAAAAAAAGGTTTCAAGAACAAATCCTCTCTCAGGAAAATTGTCTTTTCTCCATTTATGGATTTTTATACAAGAACACCAACACAGCCCCCTTTCTTTTACTGAGGAAAAAGTGCTGGAGATTGCAACAAACCTTTACTACCTAAAGAATAGCATTTGTAAATATTCTACGCATCTATAAGCACTCTTGAAGTCTGTACCGTGTGACTAACCCACAGGTTGGTTTACGTTATTGTTTTTTTTTTTTTAAATGGGATGTCGTATGGAAACCTATTTCACCAGAGTTTTAAAGAAATAAAAGGGTATTGTTTTGCGTTCTTCACAGTGAGTTCCTTCCTTTCCTCTTAGTTTGCTGCTGTGTGTCTGATTTGTCACGTAAAATGAAGAGCATGTGCTGTTTGTGAACTGCCGTGAGGCCTCTATTTCAAAGAATTGTCCCAAGGGAGCTGTCGTGCACCTTAGCACACAATAGTGAGTTAGCATTTCTATTTAGGCCTTGCCTGAGATTCTGAGCCTTCTGCTTAGGACCACTGCTTAAAAACTGGGTCCTTAGGACAGACTCCTAGCCAGGCCAGGAGTTCCTTGAGAATGAACACACTCTGGGGCTCCAGGTCAGGACACTTCTTATCCCCACTGCAAAGTGCCACGGAATCTCAAAGCACGTCACTAAGTTGCCCCGGAAGCGGTGGGGGCGGTTGTTGAACTTGCAGTCCTCCTGCCCCCAAGAGGCTGAGGTTACAGGCCTGTGACACCAGACCCAACTCTTTCAAACAGTCTGGCCGTCAAAGTTCGGTACCTACAACTCTTATCTGTTTGAGGCTTCTGGATGGATTGTGCAGGGGATTGTTCAGCGGCTGACCTGTGAGCGGGAACTTTGTGACCCCTGGGTGGTAAGAATCAGGTATAAGAAGGCACTAGACACCTACACACAACAGAATGTAATGTTCTGGTTGGTCCAGCACCACAAGGTTTTGGAAGACAAGTTCATAGGGACTTAGAATAAATGGATCTGGTTGATGGCCCCTAAAGCACAGTGTCACAGGTGAGCTGAATCTTCTCAGTGGTCACAGGGCTGATGTCGTTAATTTGGAAGAGATTTTTAATTGGTTTGGCTTTTATTTTCTTAAAGTAATATTGCAAAAATGGCTAAACTATAGCAATTAAAGAAACTGTTAGCTTAACAGAAATCCTTCCATTTCTGTTATTAACTGCTGTCTCTTAAGATCTGGGCATCTTACAGCTTTAAAATGAGCTGTTTCCATCTGCATTTGTGTCTCACTGTCCCATAAAGTCTGAAAGGCCATCCAAACATGAAAGCTGCTGGAACTGGACCATTATTAAACTGTCCTTCCTCCCCACCTAGGGCATTGGTCTTTGGCATCCCGGAAGAATGGATCTTATGGGTTGGTGGACTTGCCTCTGGTCCTCACCACGAACCTCTGAAGGTCTAGGGCCTTTCACAGAAAATTTACACATCCATATGGACCCAGACCGAAAATGGAAAAGTCTGGCAGCTGCTGGGTCTGCAGAAGTAGGAAAAAACAGCTTTGCTTTGTTTGGCTCATCTCTTTAGTGTCTTTTAGTGAGTTTTTTATTTCTTAGAAACAATTTTTCATTGTTTCCCTTTGGTGCCTTCTTAGCTATTACAGAGTTTCCTCTGTCTCCCCACCTCCGACTACAGGTTTGGTCCATATTTTTGTGACTGCTGTTCCTTTAGTAGACTGACTAAACAATTCTACTCAGATAACGCCTGCTGGATTCCATTTTCTACACAGAGTACTACACTTTATGTATAGCTGTAGAAATATAATTATTTTTGCGACAGTCTCATGGCTGGAAATTGCCTATTTAGCAAAGGCTGGCCCTGAGCTGATGCTTCTGCCTCTGTCTCCTGAATGCTGGGATTAACAGGTTTGCGCCACCAAATCCAGCTTGCTGCTTTGCGGATCAAACACAGGAACTGAGTACTTTGCCTGCTGACATGCACCCCCAGCATATTTAGCTATATTTTTGTGAATTCTTTTTAACATTCTGAGACCAGCCTGAGGAAATAGTAAATTCCTGTGGCACTTTTGAAGTGACGATTACTTTTTGTGTGCGCATGGGGGGCACATGCCTGTGCAAGGGCACAATGGCTGCTGTGCACACATGTGGAGTCCGGAGAGCAACTTCAGACAATTTCTTTTATTGTTAGGAAATGTCTTTATAAAACAACCTAGTTTTGAGGCGGAGCCTCTCATGGAACCTGAAATTTACCAGCCAGAAAACCTCTGGGATCTTCCTGCCTCTGCCTCATTCATACTGGGTTCAAACACAAACACCTGAGCTTTTATGGGACCTGAACTCAGATTCTCTTGCTTGCACAACCAGCATCCTTTTGTGTTTTTCGAGACAGGATTTCTCTGTAGCTTTGGAACGTATCCTGGAACTAGCTCTTGATGACCAGGCTGGCTTCTAAATCACAGAAATCCACCTGCTTCTGCCTCCTTAGTGCTGGGATTAAAGGCGTGCGCCACCACTGCCCAGCTATATCCAGCATATTACCAAGTCAACTGTCTCTGCAACCTATGTGCTAATTCCTGTAACAAGTGCTGCCCAGAAACCAGTTTGTTTCAGATTAAATGGACTACAATCCCCTGTTTACAAATGTGCCTGCTGAGGAACAGGCAAGGGGAGTGACTCACAAAGTCTACAGTCTGGCTCCAGTATCCATTTAATTTAATCTTTCCATATCCACTTAAAGGCACTATGCTGGCTCTGGCTTGTAATCCAGGCATTTGGGAGGTTGAGGCAGGAGGATCAAGAATTCAAGGTCAACCTTCTCAAGTTAAAAGCTAATATGGTCTATATGAAATTCTACTTCAAAAAACAAACAAACAAACCAAAAAAAACCCCCCAAAACCCAAACTACACTAAATGAAAACAAATCCCCAAGACCCAAAACAATCAAGCCTGAAAACAAATCCCCAGATCCAAAACAATCAACCCCCAAACATAAACACCAGAGAACATAAAGAATACCTCACTGGTTCAGTGTCTCTGAGCTTTGTTGTGTCATTTGTGTTTGTGCATTGCCAGCAATGTTGCATGTATGAACATTATACACAGTACTTGTAAGAATTGCACTGACCCTTGGGTCCAGCTCACTCCCCAGCATCTGGACACACAGGTTGTGTGTAAGGCTAAGGAAGTGACACGTTTTGGCTTTTGTGTTCATTAGCTTTTTGTTTCTTTCTTGGCGTAGGAGGTTTTTCTGTCTTTGTGTTGCTTTCATTGGTTAATAAACTGCTTTGGGCCTGCTGATACGGCAGAACTTAGGTAGGTGGGGAAAACTAAATGGCATGCTGGGAGAAAGGAGGCAGAGTCAGGGAGAGACGCCATGGATCCACCAGAGACAGACGTTGAGAATTATACTTGGTAAACCACTGCTACATGGCGATACACAGATTAATAGAAGTGGGTTAAATTAAGATGTAAGAATTAACCAATGAGAAACTAGAGCTAATGGGATAGCTTCTGTGTGGTTATTTCAGGGCTAAGCTAGCCGGGCAGCCAGGACGAACAAGCA
>LOEQ01003516.1:243506-254001 GCA_001685075.1 Bramus lutescens
TGAGTTTTGTGCATGGTGATAGATATGGGTCCATTTTCATTCTTCTACATGTTGATATCCAGTTATACCAGGACCATTTGTTAAATATGCTTTCTTTGTTCCCTTTTATATTTTTTGCTTTTTTGTTAAAAATCAGGTGTTTGAAGGTGTGGGGAATAAAATCCGGGCCTTGTATTCAGTTTCATTTGTCCTACTGTCTGTTTTTATGCCAATACCAGGCTGTTTTCAGTACTATAGCTCTGTAGTTGAGTTTGAAGTCAGGGATTGTGATGCCTCCAGAAGTTCTTTTATTGTACAGGGTTGTTTTGGCTATCCTGGGTTTTTTGCTTTTCCATATGAAGTTGAGTACCGTTCTTCGAGGTTTGTGAAGAATTTTTCTGCTATTTTGATGGGCACTGCATTGAATCTGTAGATTGCTTTGGATAAGATTGCCCATTTTAAAAATAGAAACAAAGAAAACAATATAAAGAAGCAATGAGACAAAGAGTTGGTTCTTCAAGAAAAATAAACAAAATAGACAAACCTTTATCCAAACTAACCAAAAAAGCAGAGAGAGAACATCCAAATTAACAAAATCAGAAATGAAAAGGGGGACATGACAACAGACACAGAGAAAATACAGAGAATCATCAGGTCATATTTCGAAAACCTGTATTCTACAAAATTGGAAAACTTAAAGGAAATGGACAACATTCTGGATAAATAATACTTACCAAAATTAAATCAAGACCAGGTAAACAAATTAAACAGATCTATAACTGCTGAAGAAATAGAAATAGTTATCTAAAGTCTCCCAACCAAAAGAACCCCAGGACCAGATGGTTTTAGATCAGAATTCTACAAGATTTTCAAAGAACTAATACCAATATTCCTCAAATTGTTCCACACAATAGATTTTTTTCTTTTTAAGAGTTCAATTTATTGGCGCTTATGACTTTAGAGCAGTCGGTTCTCAACCTGTGGCTTTCGCCCCCCCTTGGAGGCTGAGCAGTTTGCCAAGACCACAAAAGCACAGATATTTACAACTCCTAATGGTAGCAAAATTACAGCCACGAAGTAGCAACGAAAATGTCATGGTTTGGGGGTCACCACAACATGAGGAACTGTATTACAGGGTTGATCAAAGCTTAGGAAGGTTGAGAACCACTGTGATAGAGTTTTGTACAGTGGTTATAAAGAGTTTCCTTACTACTAAGACTCTTCATAGGGGCTGTGAGGTAGTCCATTGGGTAAAGGTACCTGTTGCCAAGCCTAAGAACCTGAGTTGTCCATGCATGCACACCATGGTACACACAAAAATAAATAAATGTAATAAAGATTTTTAAAGACTGGCTTAAAACATTTGCTTGTTTTTTTGTATTTTTCTCTTTACTTATTTTTAATTTATAATAAATTGTGCGTGTGTGTGTGTGTGTATGTGTGTGAGAAAGAGAGGGAGAGGGAGGAAGAGAGAGAGGAAGAGAGAGAGAAAGCATGTGCACATGCAGACAAGGACACTCTTTGGCTGTTGCTGTCCTGCCTTGTTCTGATGAAGTTCTTCTGCTGCTGTGTTTTGTACTCCAGGCTAGCTGGCCAGAGGGCTTCCAGGCAGCTCTCCTGTCTCCACTCCTGTTTCACTGGAAGATTGCTGGGATTACGGATGCACACTACCAGTTTGGTGTGTTGACACGGGATGAGTGCAAGAGCTCCTAACAGCAGACCCATCTCCTAGGCTCCTGAGGGTTTTGGTTTTGTGATTTGTATTTTTTCCTATGTGAAAACTTTGCTATACCATGTAGAAGATGTATTAATTCAACCACATGTTTTCCCAAAAGGCAACCTCATGGCCCCAGAATTATCTCCTTCCTGCTAATACTGAAATTAAGGGTATGCATCATTTTTTCCAATACAAATCTTTTGTATGATTCTGGTTAAGTTTCTTTCTCTGGTTGTACAATACTTCTCAATTTCATACTGATTTCTTCCTTGTCATTGTCTTTAAAAAATTTATTTATTTTTATGTGTATGCATGTTTTATCTGCATGTCTGTGCACCATGTATGTGCCTGTGGAGGCCAGAAGAAGGTGTTAGAGCCTCTGAAACTGGAGTTAGAATTGGTTGTGAGCCACCTTTTGGGTGCTGGGGACTGAACTTGGGTCCAGTCAAAAAACTGCCAGTGTTCTTAACTACTGAGCCATCTGTCCAACCCTCTCTTTCCCTTTTTGAAGCAGAGTTGTGCTATGTAGCCTAGCCCTTGAACTCACGGCACTTCTGGTTCAGCCTAGGATTACAGGTGGTATCTGTTCCCAACTACCTACCATACCTTCTGATCATTGATATACTTAATTATATTGGAGTTTTCTCCCAGAAACATTCTGAATTCTTGTGTCCCTTTTCCCAGTCTGTTCTTTTTGTCTTGTCTTTTTTCTTTCTTATTTTTCTTTTCTTTTCTCTCTCTCTCTCTCTCTCTCTTTTTGAGACAGGGTTTCTGTACCTTTGGCACCTGTCCTGGAACTCACTCTTGTAGACCAGATTGGCCTTGAACTCACAGAGATCCACCTGCCTCTGCCTCCTTAGTGCTGGAATTAAAGGCGTGCAGCCACCACTGCTTGGCTTTCTTTTCTTTTTAAAAAATGTATTCTTCTCTCACACAATACATCCCTACTGCAGCCTCCTCTTCTTCCACATCTCCCAGCATTGTCACCTCTCTGGAGTCTTTTCAAGATCCACTGTCTCTCCGTTTCCCTTCAGAATAAAACAGACCTCCCAGGGATGTCAACCAAAAAGGCATAACAAACTAAAACAAGACTAGGCACAAACCCTCATATCAAGGCTGGAGACTAGGCAACCCAGTAAGAGGAAAAAAGAGTCCTAAGAGCAGGTCAAAGCATCAAAGGCAACCCCTCTCCTACTGTTATCAGCCCTACGGAAGCACTAAGCTAAACAACTGCAGCATGTATGCAGAGGACCCACAGTAGACCCACCTAGGCTGTGTGACCTGCTAGCTCTGTCTAGTTGATTCTCTGACAAGGCTATGCTCTCCTGGTGTCCTTGACCCCTCTGGCTTTGACAATCCTTCCTCCCCCTCTTGTTCAGAGTTCCCAGAGCTCCACCTAATGTGTGTGGGTCTCTGCATCTATCTCTTCCCATCACTCCCTGAAAGGAGCCTCTCTGATGTCTATTGAGCTCTGTACAGATCTACGAGTATAGCAGAATATCATTAGAAATCATTTCACTGTTTTTTTTTTTTTGGTCAGTCATACTTGGCTGTACCCTAGATCTCTGAACCATCCAACTTTTGGTCTTCTGGTTTCTGGCTATCCAGGCAGCATTGAACATGGGCTTCCTCTTGTGGCTTGGGTCTCAGGTTAGGCCGCTCTTACAAGCTCTGTACCACTATCGCACCAGCGTATCTTGTGGGCAGGACAGCTGTAGATCTAAGGTTTTGTGCCTGGGTTGGTGTCCCAGTTCTACCACTGAGAGCATTGCCAAGTAACTGAAGATGGCTGGTTCAGGCTCCATATCCTCTATTACTATGAGTCTTAAGAAGGGTCAGCTTCATGGGTTCTTGGAAGTTCCCACTGCAGTAGGTTTCCACATTGCCCCTAAATGACCCCCTCTTCCAGTTGTTCCCCCTTTACTGTCTCCCTCTGTACCTCCCTCCACTACCCGATCCTCCTCTTTCTATCCTTACCTGAAAGATCTAGTCTATTTTTCCTTACCAGGGAGATCCCTAGAGCCCTCCTTGTGACTTAACCTTTTGGGGTCTGAGGATTATAGTGTGATTATCCTTAACAGCTAATATTCACTTGTGAGTGAGTACATGTCACATTTATCTTTCTGGGCCTGGGTTCCCTCACTCAGGGTGATTTTTTTTCCCTAGTTCCATCTATTTGCCTGTCATTTTTTTTTCTAACAACTCCACTGTTGTAACGAGAGAGGGCCTGCTTGTTTTCCCCAGCCACCTGGCTAGCTTACACCCGAAATAACCACACAGAAATTGTATTAATTAAAATACTGCTTGGCCATTAGCTCTAACTTCTTATCGGCTAACTCTTACATCTTAATTTAACCTATTTCTATTAATCTGTGTATCACCACGTGCCAGTGGCTTACCAGCAAGATTCTAACCAGCGTTGGTCTCAGGTGGGAGGATCCATGGCTTCCCCTACTCTGCCCTTCTTCTCAGCATTCAGTTCTGTCTTCTCTACCTACCTAAGTTCTACCCTATCAGGCCCAAAGCAGTTTCTTTATTCATTAACCAATGAAAGCAACACATGAACAGAAGAACCTTCTATACTACTCCACTGTGTAAATATATCACATTTAAAAAAAATCCATTTTCATTTGATGGGCATCTAGATTGTTTCCAGGTTCTGTCTATTATGAATAAAGCCACTGTGATGTGATCATAGTTGAGCAAGTGTCCTTGTGGTAGAATCTTTTATACACCCAAGAGTAGTAGTGTAAACAGAGACGGAGTTTTCATTTCCTGGCTGCCCAGGTCCCAGTCATCCTAAAGAAACTATATTAATTACAACGTTGTTTGGCCAACATTCCTAGCTAGCTCTTACATCTTAAATTAACCCACTCCTATTAATCTATGTATCACCACGAGGCTGTGACTTACCAGTAATGTTCTAGCATCTTTCTCCTTTGGTGGTTACATTTGTCTCCTTGATTCTGCCTACTTTCTTTCTCCATCTCTGTTAGGATTTCCTGCCTGACTTTATTCTGATAAGCTATTGGCTAAAACAGCTTTATTGGAGACAGGTCTCCTGTGCTTTTAGTGGTTCATCAACCACTAAAAAGCAACACATATAAAGAAGGACACATTCCACATCATGGTAGAGTTGAGTCTTGAGGTAGATTGAATGCCAGTTTTCTGAGGAACCACCATATTGATTTCCAAGGTGACTTACAAGTTTGCACTCCCAACAGAAGTGAAGGAGTTCTCCCCTTGTTCCACGTCCTTGCCAGCATGAACTGTCAGTTCTGTTATGAATCTTAGATCTGCCTTTCTGACAGATCTAAGATGGAATCTCAAAGTTGTTTTGATTAGCATTTCCATGATGACTAAGGATGTTGAGCATGTCTTTTAGTGTTTCTCAGCCATTTAAGATTCCTCAATTGAGAATTCTGTTTAGATTTGTACCCAATTTTTAACGGTTTTGTTTGGTTTGTTTATTTCTACTTTCTGGAGTTTTTTTTTTTGTTGTTGTTGTTGTTGATATTAGCCTTCTACGGGATGTGGATTTGGTAAAAGTATTTCCCATTCTGTAAGCTTCCATTTTGTCCTATTGACAGTATCCTTTGCCTTACAGAAGCTTTACAGTTTCATGAGGTCCCATTTATTAATTGCCAGTTGTGGTGTCCATGTTCTGTTTAGATCATTGTCTCCTGTGCCAATGCATTCAAGGCTACTCTCTACTTTCTTTTCTGTCAGGTTCAGCATGTCTGGTTTAATGCTGAGGTCTTTGACCCACTTGGACTTGAGTATTATGTAGAGTGATAAATAGGAGTCTAGTTGCACTCTTCTACATGAAGACATCTAGTTAGACCCAAACCACGTGTTGAAGATGTTTTCTTTTTCCCACTGTATATTTCTGGTTTCTTTGATTTTTTTTTTCAAATCAGATGTAGGTGTGTAGGTTTATGTTTGGGTCTTCAATTAGATTCTGTCAATCTACATGTCTTTTTTTATGCCAATACCATGCAGTTTTTAATACTATAGCTTGAAGTCAGGGATGGTGATACTTCTGGAAATTCTTTTATTGTTCAGGATGTTTTTTAGCAGCCCTGCTATTTTTCCATATGAAATTGAGTACTGTCCTTTCAGGGCCTGTAAAGAATCATGTGGGAATTTTAATGAGGATTGCATTGAATCTATAGACTGCTTTTGGTAGGATTGCCATTTTTACTATGTTAATTCTACTGATCAATGAGCGTGTGAGATCTTTCCATCTTCTGATATGGTCTTCAATTTCTTTCTTCAAAGACTTGAAGTCCTAGTCATACAGGTCTTTTATTTAATTGGTTAGGGTTACCCAAGATATTTTATACTATATGTGGCTATTGGGAAGGGTTTCTTTCTCAGTATGTCATTTGTATGTAAGAGGATTATTGCTTCTTTTTTTGAGTTATTCTTGTATCCAGCCATATCACTGAAGGCGTTTATCAGCTGTAGGAGTTTCCTGGTAGATTTTTGGGGTCACTTATGCATACTGTCATATCATCTGCAAATAATAATACTTTGAAATATGCTTTTCCAATTTGTATCCCTTGATCTCTTTCAGTTGTCTTATTGCTCTAGCTAAAGCTTCAAGTACTATATTGAAGAGTGGACAGCCTTGTCTTGCTCCTGATTTTAGTGGAATGGTTTTGAGTTTCTCTTCATTTAATTGGATGTTGGCTATAGCTTGCTGTAAATTACCTTTATTATGCTTAGTTATGCCACTTGCAACTCTAATCTCAGTAAGACCTTTGTCATGAAGAGGTACTGGATTTTGTCAAAGGCTTTTCCAGAAACTAGTAAGATGATCATATGAGTTTCTTTCTTTCAGTTTGTTTATATGGTGAATTACATTGACGGATTTTCCTATGCTGAATCATCCCTGCACCTCTGAGATGAAGCTCATTTGATCATGGTGAATGATCTTTTTGTTATGTTCTTGGATTTCCTTTAAAGTGTTTCGTTGGATATTTCTACATCTGTATTCATAAGGGAAATTGGTCTGTAATTCTCTTTCTTTGTTGAATATTTATGTGGTTTGAGTGTCAGGGTGACTGTGGCATCATAAAATGAGTTGTCAACATTCCATTTCTATTATGTGGAATAATTTGAGGAGTATTAACATTAACTCTTCTTGTAAAATGTGGTAGAATTCTGTGCTAAAACTGTCTGGCCATAGGCTTTTTTTCTTTTCCTTTCTTTTCTTTTTTGGGAGAATTTTAATGATTGTTTCTATTTTTATAGGGGTTATATATATTTTTTCTTTTTTTGGTGTTTGTTTTTCTTGACAGGGTTTCTCTGTGTATCCCTGACTTCCCTGGAACTCAGTCTATAGACCTCAGAGATTAACCTACTTCTGCTTCCTTACTGCTGGAATTAAAGGTGTGTACCACCACTGCTTGGCTTTATTTAAGTTATTTTTTTTTAATCGTGTCTTTATTTAACTTTGGTAAGTGGTATTTATAGAGACAATTATCCATTTCCTTTAGATTTTTCCAGTTTTGTGGAGAACCGGCTTTTAAAGTATGACCTGAAGATTCTCCGGATTTCCTCAATGTCTGTTGTTATGCCCCGCTTTTTGTTTCTGATTTTGTTAATTTGGATAGTCTCTATCTTTTAGTTAAGGATAAAGGTTTGTCTATCTTGTTAATTTTCTCAAAGAACCAACTCTTTGTTCCATTGATTCTTTTATTGTTCCTTTTGCTTCTATTTTATTGATTTCAGCCCTCAGCTTGATTATTTCCTGTCATCTACCCCTCCTGGATGTGCTTGCATCTTTTTGTTCTAGAACTTTCAGGTGTGCTGGTAACTTGTTAGTATGGCATCTCTCCATTTTTATTTTTAAAAGAATTATTTATTTATGCTATGTTTATGCATGCTCTATCTGCATATACACCTTTATGCCAGAAGAGGGCATCAGATCCCATCATAGATGGTTGTGAGCCACCATGTGGTTGCTGGGAACCTCTGGAAAAGAGTCAGTGCCCTTAACCATTGAGCCATCTTTCCACAGATAAATCTCTGATACTTTTTTTTTCTCTGTGTAACAGCCATGGTTATCCTGAAACTCATTTTGTAAACCAGACTGTCCTCAAACTCAGAACTCAGGACCTCTGGAAGAGCAGATGATGCTCTTAACCACTGAGTCATTGCTCCAGTACCCAGTTTTTGTTGTTGTTTTAAATGTAGACACTTGGTACTGTGAACTTTCCTCTTATTACCACTTTCATTGTGTCCTGTAAGTTTGGGTATGCTGTAAATTCATTTTCACTGAGTTCTAGGAAGTCTTTAGTTTATTTCTGTCTTGACCTAGTAATTATTTGGTAAAGAGCTGTTTCATTTCCATGACTTAGTAGGCTTTCTGTTCCTGTTGTTGTTGAAATCCATCTTTAATTCGTGGTGCTTTGATAGGATGCAGGGTGTTATTTCATTTTCTTTTTTGTATCTGTTGAGACTTGCTTTGTGGCTGAGTATGTGGTCACTATTGGAGAAGATGCTGAGAAGGAGGCATATTCTTTTTGTTTGGATGAAATGTTTTGCAAATATCTCTTAGGTCCTTTTGATTTATAACATCTGTTAGCTCCAGTATTTCTCTGTTTAGCTTTGGTCTAGCTCACCCGTTTGTTAGTGAGAGTGGGGTACTGATGTTTTGAACTATCCATACATGGGGTTTGATGTGTGATTTAAGCTTTGTTTCTTTTACAAATGTGGATGCCCTTTGTATTTGGGTCATAGGTGTTAAGAATTGAAACATTGCCTGGTGGTGGCACACGCCTTTAATTCTAGCACCCAGGAGGCAGGGGCAATAGGAGCTCTGTGAGTTTGAGGCATCCTGGTCTACAGAGCCCAGGACAGCCACAGGGGTACACAGAGAAACCCTGTTTTGGGGGAAAAAAGAATTGAAACATCATCTTGGTAGATTTTTCCTTTGATGAATATTAAGAGTCCTTTTGAATAATTTTGGTTTGAAGTCTCTTTTGTTAGATATTAAAATGGCTACACCAGCTTGTTTCGTAGGTTCATTTGCTTGAAATCATTTTTCAACCCTTTACTCTGAAATAATACTATCTTTGATGCTGAGGTGTGTTTCTTATATGCAGCAGAATGTTGGATCCTGTTTCAGAATTTATTCTGCTTGCTAGTTTGCAACTTTTTATTGGGAATTGAGTCCATTGATATCAAGAAACATCACTGATCAATAATTATTGATTTCTATTATTTTGTTGTTGTTGTTGTTGATGTTGGTGTGTGTGTATGTGTGGGTGTGTTTGTGTTTTCTTTCTTTCTTTTGATTTTACTAGTGTGAGATTATTTTCTGTGGGCTTTTTTTCCTCCTTGGGTATCTTCTGTAGGGTTGGAATTGTGAATAGATGTTCTTTAAGTTTGACTTTATGATGAAATATCTTGTTTCCTCCATTTCTGGTGATGGAACATTTTGCTGGGTATAGTAGTTTGGGTTGGTATCCATGGTCTCTTAGAGTCTGAAGCACAACTTTCCAGGCCCTTCTGGCTTTTAGAGCCTCCACTGACAAGTCAGGTATAATTTTAATAGGTGTACTGCTATGTTACTTGGCCTTTTTCCTTTGAAACTTGAGTATTCTTTCTTTGCTCTATATGTTTAGTATTTTGATTATGATATGCTGAGGGAATTTTCTTTTCTGGTCTGATTTATTTTGTATTCTGTAAGCTCCTTGTACCTTTTTAGGCATCTTTAGGTTAGAAAATTTTTCTTCTATGAATTTGTTGATAATAGTTTCTGAATCTGAGTTGGGATTCTGCTCCTTCTTCTCTTCCTATTTTTCTTAGGTTTGGTCTTTTCATTGTGTTCCAGATTTCCTGGATGTTTTGTATCAGGAAGTTTTTAGATTTAACATTTTCTTTGAGTGATGTATCTATTTATTCTATTATACCTTCATCCCTGAGAATCTGTCTTTTATCTCTTGTATTCCGTTGGTGTTAGTGATGTTTCTGTCTGGAGATCATGTTTGCTTACCTAGATTTTTCTTTTCTTTCTATTTTTTTCTTTTTGTTTTTTTTTTGAGACAGTTTTTCCTGTGTAGTCCTGGGTGTCCTGGAGCTCACTCTGTGTAGATCAGGCTGGCTTCAAATTCAGAGATCTGCCCACCTCTGCCTCCTGAATCCTGGGATTAAAGGTGTGTGCTTTCTTTAGATGCCTGGCTTTCTGTAGATTTTTTTTTTCTTTTCCAGTTTGTGTTTTCTTTATTGTTTCTATTTCAGTTTTCAGGTCCTGAATAGTTTTATTCATTTCCTTCAACTTTTTTTTTTTTAATATTCTTGGTTGTCTTTGAGTGACTTACCCATTTCCTCCAATTTTTTTTTTATCTTTTCCTTGATTTATTTAAGGGATTTATTCATTTCTTCTTTAAGGTCCTCTGTTATCTTCAAAAAATTGGTTTTAAGGTCTTTTTCTTGTGCTTCAGCTGTGCAGGTTAGCTGAACTCTGGTTGTACCATATTGCCCTGGTTGTTCTTATGCTGGCCTCTAGGCACCTGGGTTTCTGGTGATTATTGGTCTAGGTGTCAATTTCTGAATTTGTCTTTGTTGGATTAATGTTTTGTTTCTTCATTTCTCTTTCCTCTTTGTTCTTAGGCACCCTGTTGCCTAGCTGGAGTTCTGGTGGTTGGAAAGGCCTGTAGTCAAGCAGGGGCTCAGGGGTTTTCCACCTGAGTTGGGGGCTGGGAGGATGGGAAGAACTGTTGGGGGTATGTGGGTGGGCGGGCACTGAGAGAATGGGGGCAGTCCATGGGCCAGTGGCCTCTCTCT
>LOEQ01003517.1:11848-40157 GCA_001685075.1 Bramus lutescens
CTCCGTCTCCTAATCTGCCGAAGCCTGAACTGGCGCTGGCGGCGGCCCGGGCTGGAATCGCGGGGCTCCCCCTCTCGGCCAGAAGAAAACTCCTTCTGCGCACTTGGTCCGCTCTCCTAGGGACCTTGATGGGGTTTTCTGCAGTACCGGGAAACTGTCTGACTTTAAAAGGCAGACTTGTAGGGTAATAGGTGTAGAGAGAAAGAAACCGGTCCCCAGGAGGGATGACCTTACCGGGTTCTTAATCCAAACGGAGCGAATACGCGGTCCCGCCCCACTCCCACAGCGCCGTTTCCTTTTGAACCTCCTTCCAAAGATGCTGTTTCTTAAGAATTTAGAACACCTCTGCGGTCTAACAAGGGGGAAAGTGCCACTGGGAGGGCATAAATATGTGTGAGGTGTGCCCTCTCCGAGCCTCAGTCAGGAAATACTGTCGCTGCTGCGCTGACTACAGTTTTTCTTTTATAAATACTCTTTTCTCTTTTAAACTCAGCCAGGATCTTTGCACGTTATCCCTCCCACTCCCACCCCCCCAAAAAAAAGAAGCAACAGGAAAATTTCTTCAACAACCACGTTATGTTTATTTGTGGCCTTCCTATACTTACCTCAAGATTCAGAACTTCTCCGTGGGGTTGGAAGGATAACACAGTAAACCATTCTTAATGAGGCCGGTACTCTGCATGGGAAAATAATAAAAACGTGTTGTCACAGGAAAGACCCTGGCTACAGAGATAAACCCCGTTCTATGAACCCGTAGAAAGTGTCAGAACATGTCCTTAAACCTCTACATTTGCCTCGGCTAGCTTTCAAGAGGACTTTTGATCCCTTCCTTCCTCTACTCCAAGCTGAGATTTTCCTGCCTTCACAGAACTAACTCTGGAGTTTCTAAAGCTACAACCCATATTCCCCCCTCAGTCAGAGGCCTCTTTCTAACCTCCTCCTTAGTCCCTGGCTGAAACAATTTCCCGGAGATCTGAGGTAGTCCTACCTCTAAATCTGTTTTCCCTGCCTATGAGGAAATCAATTGTGACTGAAATGATGTACGCCATTAGACGGAGGGATGGAAACGCATGAATCGCCACAATTGTTCCTATCCAACTTCAGTACCCAGTGCTCAAGATTGTTTGCTTTCGCGTTTTCTCACAACATGTAAATCTCTAAGTTAGTTATTGCTTAGTTATTTTATAGTCTAACTTACAATATTAACTTCCTTATGAAATGGCTTGAAGGTGCAAAAAATGTAAGGGTATTAGAACCTTTCTATTTACTTATTTATTTTATTGATTTTTGACTTTTCAAGACAGGGTTTCTCTGTGTAGCTTTAGAGCCTGTCCTGGAACTCAGTCTGTAGACTACACTGGCCTGGAACTCACAGAGATCCACCTGCCTCTGCCTCCTGCGGGCTGGGATTAATGGCGTGTGCCTCCACAGCCCGGCTAGAAGTAAGTCTCTAACAGCACTAAAACAAAATAGAACAAAACTTTAAATCAGATTTACAAGAAGGAAGACAAGGAAAAAGGTTGTGGATGCCTGGCAGATGACAACCACTAAATAGTACTTAATTCTCCCCATCAAATTACCTCAGAGTTCCAGCTAAAAATCTTTCTATTCGTCATGTTGCCTGTCGTCACTCATAAAAAAACTCAGCAGCCTTTAGATGCAGCCATTCATAAAAAACAGAACAGCTTTCTATTAATTTTAAATTTGATGCTCCTGCTCAGGCCAGATTTCAGTTTTCTTTTTTTCTTTCTTTTTCTTTTTTTTCCAGCGAATAAAAAGAGAGTTGACCAATTCCTACTGACTGGCGCTGGAGGCGATGTCACACCCCTGTAGTTTCAGCACTCTGGGGCTGAAGCAAGAGGCCAATTCCTGATAATCACACTCTGACAGGATTTACCGCCACCTAGACAACAAACTTCTGGGTGTGTCTGTAAGGGCCTTTCTAGAGAAGTCTAACTGAGGAATGAGGGTCCATGCTGATTCCACAAGCTGGGGCCCCCATTCAGTACAAAGGGAAAGCTGAGAAAATGAGCTGAGCACCTGCTAGCTAATCCCTTGCTTCCTGGTTAAGGACACAAGACCAGCCTACCTGCAGCACTGCTGAGATGTGGTAGAGCCCGCAGGGAGGCTGTAGCAGCCGCTGCCATGATGGACTGAAGCTTCAAACTGGGAGGAAAAGAAACTCTTTCTTCCTTAAGTTCCCTTTGTTAGTTATTTGTAGCAGTAATGAGAGCACAAGTAACACAATCAAGTTTGCCGCCAGTCTGAGGTATTCTAGATCATATCTAAGAAAGAAAGAGAGGGAAGGAGGGACAAAGGAGGGATAAAGGAAAGAAGGGAGGAAAGAAGGGAAAGAGAAAAAAGAAAAAGAGAACATTAAATTGAAAATTACCTCTTATTTTTGATTACCAAGTACCATTTCACCAAAAAACACAAAAATATGCTGATTATTTAGCTCTATGTTTCTGCAAATGTGTTTTTTAAAAGTAGCTGATAGCTCTTTCGGAAAGGAAATAAACACCAAGATGGCATTAAAATCTCATGGTGGTTTGAAAGAAAATGGCCCCCAAAGGAAATGGCTCTCCTAGGAACTGTGGCTTTGCAGGAGTAGGTGTGGCCTTGATTGGAGGAAGTGTGTCACGGTGGGTGAAAGCTTTGAGGTCTCCTTTGCTCAATCTTTGCTCAGTGAGACACTCGGTCTACTTTCTGTGGCCTGCACGCCAACAAGCTGCAGTTCATTCTCTCCCTATCTGCTGGCATGCCACCATGCTCCCCACTATAATGACAATGGACTAAACCTCTGAAAATGTAAGCTACCACCTCAATTAAATGTTTTCCTTTGTAAGAGTTGCCATGGTCATGTTGTCTGTGCACAGCAATAGAAACCTGAACTAAGACAAAATCTTAGACTGGGCCTCATTTGAAACAGGGAACAGGTGTCAAGTGCAGTAATGGCCAAATACCCTTTTGATTCCTAGGGCATTCAAGAATGCCCATTGCTAACACTTGCTCCACACTCCAAGGCTTTCCTGAGGTCACTGACATACTTCAGTAAATATCAACCCTGAAATGGAGTGTCCTATAATTTCTCCTCTGTCTTTTTTATGCTTGTAAAGCATTTCACCAAAGTTATCACACACACACACACACACACACACACACACATCCTTTTCACTTTCTTTTATTGTATAAAGTTTTTTTCATCCATCCCCACAAAATAATAACTAGGTGTCCAATGCCACATACCAAATAAATGAATCACTCATTACCCAGTCATTTTAGAATTCATCCCAATACAGGCCAAATAATATGGAAGGTGGAACTTGTAAAATGCTCCCTTCCCAGGTAGAAAACAAGCCAGTTTCTCTCTCTGGTCAAGCCAGTAACGCCCGTGATCCTGAAGAAAGGCACATCTTTTCTAGCTACGAATTCACCCTCAGCTCCCAGCATTTACAAGGCTTACTTAAGAAGAGCCATTTTGCCTGAAAGTGTGATATAAGATACCATAGAGCTTTTTCATTTAACTATTACAGTATTCAGTCAATTGAACGTTATTAATCACCTCAGGCTTTAATCATTGAAAATATCTATTTTGCCTAATTGTCTTCCATTGTTGTTTCTTCTTCCATTCAAAGTTCATTTTCTTTCCAGTTTCTATTTTCATCAGTTGATCTTTGGAATCAATCTGTTTTCTTATCACATCTTTCTCCTCCTACCTTTGACCCTGCCCCTAACTCTTTTACATATTAATCTTACATATCACTGCAACACACTTCATTACCTATTTTCTTCTTTCGGTCCAGGAAAAGGTTGCTCTTCCATCCTGAAAATAAATACCTGACTTCTGCACCCTTTCTCATACCTCTGTCTCCCACCTGTGAAATCACTGCTTGATAGCATCCCAGTTTTTGTGTGGAACTACAGAGCACATAGCACTTGGAAAATGGGAGGAGGAAGAAGGAGAGCACAGGTCTGGAAACACAGTCACCATTCTGGTCAGATCAGGAGCATTCTAGACTGGAATAAGAGAGTATCCTTTGTGAAAGGCCACCACCGGATCTCTCGCCAGGGAAGGCGTGCCTTTATGACTGGGATTGGTGTCCTCAGACTGCATTCCAACTGCAGTGATCACGGGGTTACAAAATTTGCTCTAAGCAGTGTTACGTTTGTTAGAAACTTCTGGTTTTAGAAACCATTTTGCTACCATACTTCAAATGCCAAAATATAGCCAAACAGAAACCTATTGTATGTAGAATTGATTAATCTTTCATCAACGGAGTAGAACATAAGTAACAAAGTGATTTTTGACAAATAAAAGTTTATTTGAAAATGGAAGTTTTCAGTCTCTCTTTAGAATAATTAGTCCATCATTTTCGTCAGAACTCTATCTCACAATTGATCTCCACCTGGCGAAAGGAGCTGACAGAAAAGCAGAGCAAAGCAAGACACCTACATGCTTCAGATTGACATCGTGCAATCTCGGGAAATTTCATCATACTTTAAAATGCAAAGGTGACATTGGCTCCGATCACAACTAAAAACCCCCATTTCTGTTTTAAAATAATTCTTGGGCGTCTCTGTAAGAGGCAATCTGTGCAAGGATTTTGTGAACAGAGAAATCTTGTTGGTTCTGAGTCAACAGTCTCTCTCTGGTCAACAATCTGAGAATGCAGAGATACGTGCTATCAGCCTCATGGAAACTGGCTGCTTTACAAGGGTGTGACTGCAAACACCATTGTTCAGTCAAAAATGAAAGTTGCCTGGAGCAATTCACAACCACACAAATCCTTTTTATCAACTGACTGTAAGGATGACCTCTTTGCCACATAAGAGAGAATTGCTAAAGGTTTTTTATGTGAACTCTGAAGTCTACAAACACAAGATATTTGAATATCCACACATTACAAAGTGAAGAATAGAATATATTTTCATACCAATTAATAAAATGTAATTATTTTACTAGATTTTTATTTAGTTCTATGAGTTTGGGTAAGAATTAATAAAATGTAAATAAACATGGGTGTGTAATTAAAGTCTCAAATCTCTTACAGTTTAAATTTCATTTACTGAATTAAGTTTCAATTATTGTAAAGGTGAAGTTTAGGCTAGTATTCTTTCTTTAAAGAAAAAAGTAAAATGAAGCTTTGAAACAGGCTCTATAATGAAGCATCTTGGCCTATATTTGTGCATTTTTCAGGGGGAAGGGGAGCATGGGGAGCATGGGATCTCCTGCTATCAATTTCTCCTTTTTATCTTGTTTTCTCATTTATAAAACAGAGTTGCCAAAGTTGAATTAATACATGTAAAAGGCCTAATAGAGTCTAGCAAATAAGTATGAAATAATTGTAAGGCAAAACAGAAAATCAAAACAAAACAAACACCTCTTTGGGTGCAACAATGCAGTTTGTCTGGAATCTAGATCATTGTGAAGATAAGTAAAAGGAAACAGAATCTGCGGTTAAAATGCATACAACCACTGAGGGCCCAGAAAGACACCAAGGGGTTAAGAGTGCTGGCTGCTCTTCCAAAGGAGCTGCATTTGGTTTACAGCAACTAAAGAAGTTTATAGGCATTTGAAACTCCACCTCTAGGGGATCCAACAGCTTCTTCTGGCCTCCTCAGGCACTTGCACATTTGTGGTTTACAGACCACCAGCATATACATCTAAAATTAAATTTAAAAGTAAAAAATTAGTTTTTTCTTTAAAAAAACTAATAGATATTTTTATCAAGAATGAAAATGCTTACCTGAATATTTGTTTTTATTCTAACCAGTCTCCAACATTCATTCAGAAATTTCACCGATTTCCTACCAATGTCCTTTTTTGATTTCAAAATTTCATTTTGTCTTAGTCTCTTCTAATCTGTGACAGTTCCGGGTCTTCCTTTGTCATTTATAGCACTGACACCTTTGAAGTACAATGGTTGAATATTTTAATACTGAATATGTTTATAGTCAAGTTCAATTTGTCTTCAGTGTTCTCATGGTCACACAGGTTTATGTGCTATGGAAGGAAATACCATAGAACTGAAGTGTCCTTGTTGCATATATTGTAGGGATGCATGGTGATTCCAAGACTAAAAGTAATGGCAGGCAGTTTCCTCCACTGTGAAGTTAATATTTTCTCTTTGGAAATAATAATTGGAAGACATACTTTGGAAATATATAAGTATCCTGTTACTCTTTCAACATTCCCTCAGTGATTTTAGAACACATTGATAAATCGCTCCTGCAGCAATTATTACTCTAGCATTTAATTACTCTAGAATCTATTTTCTTTCACAGATTTTACATTTTTTAAATGAAATTCTTTGTAAGGAAGAAATGTTCTTTCCTTCAAATCTACAGTTACCTCTGAAGTTTAGTTTAGCTCAGGTATAGAAACACCCTCTGTTTAAGGAATCAGGCTTGATTCCTGATAAGAAGAAAGGTGCAGATCACATTTTCTGGGAAGTTTTATCATCAATCCATTTACAGTCGGGAAAATGAGAGCTTCAAATGCCAGCACTGAGCTGGGCTGGAAGACGTGATGATAAGTAGGCCTGGTCACTAGCCTTAAGGAGCTCATAGACACTCACATAGTAAATAAAGTAATAAATATCACAGGTTAGACACTGAAGCAGGAATGTGTTCTTTCATGGTCCAGGGCAGGACATGCCAACAACTTAGGAACTACTCATCTTGTCAAAGTGTGGTCTGAATTTTGAAAGGATATTGAGTATGTGGCAGTCCAGCAAGACTGAAAGAGACACTGATGGCCAAATAAATAACATGAAGGCTGAAAAGCCTGAAAAAAAGAAAACAAGATAAAAACAAGAAAACTCAAACAGCCTTGTGCGTTGATGATCTGAGTGAGAATTTGAACTTCTTCATGTAGAAAATGGAACTTACTGAGGATCTTAACATAGGATAATTTATCCTGGGGATGGAAAAATTATCCTGGGGACAGCTGAGGGAGGATGGTGAAGGTGTGTGAATGTGGAGATGACAATTAAGGGAGCTATATTCTCTTATTATCCTACTCTACGTCCTCAGGTATCTGAGCAATACCAGAGGAAGCAGAAAAGGCACATCTTAAGGGGTAGAGCCACCCCTCTCCTAGGAAAACTCTGATGACATGTTCTCACAGTTTTAAAGTTTTCATTTATCTCCGTAAATTTTGAGTCCTGATCATAGTTTATTGCCTGAAATTTTTAGTACCTGAAATTCCATGTCATTGGGAATTTAAATAGTGCTGACACTTGAGAAGGGTCAATGCCATGGTCTGACTACCAAAAAATCTAGACTTTTGTAACCAGCAATTTTGTCTAACTCTGCTCACAAACTGGCACTGTATGTTTTCATAACCTTTGCTAGTTGTAATAAAAGTGGAATAATGGAGGTGCCTCTTGGCACCTGTTTCATCTACATATTTAGCTAAACAGGAATTATTTAACTACTCTCTCAGTATCTAAGCCTGTTTCTTAAGAACATTATAAGTTGTCAAAGTGAAGCCAATTGCTGAAAGAACCACAAAGATCAATATAATTAAGGAGTACAAAAGGAAGGCAAACAAACAATGGAAGAACATTCTAGTTAGTACTGAAGCATATGGAGTCTTGGTAAAGCAATATTATCAAAGAGAGATTAGAGTAGGTAAAAATATATATTTTTTCAGATATCATCTAGGTATAAGAGAAACTCATAATCAATGTGAATTTAGCTACGTGCCATTATGGCAAACTAGCAACAGTTTGATCTTTTGAGTTTTTTTTTTAAAAAAACACATATATAATATATATAATATAAAAATATATTAGCTTTTGCAGACATTCCTTAAAGATACTGTAGAAACTATGTAGCACTCAGAAACTTGGTAAAGAGTAAATTGTGTATTCAAACCACCTTATCTGAAGATAATTTAATCTAGAGAATATTTTTAAAACATGGACAGACATTAAGGAAATTAAAGAACCCAGTTACTCCCTAGAAAAATACTTTGGGAAGACATTATCATGTCTAGAAAGACAGGAAATGCACCTCAGAAAAGGGGAGGGTAACCATGGAGGAGGAAGCCTGGCAGGAATTCCAAGCTTCAGCAATCATAACGGATAGGGAGGAACAGGACTGGCAGGAGCAAGGACTGGGAATGGGAATTGATATCACTCTCTTCCACAACCCATCACCTGGTTCCAGTTCCCCTCTGATCTAAATCAGTAAGAAGACCAAGGCTTTGAAGCAGTTGAGGTGTGTTTCCAATGAGTTTGCCTTTTTAAAGCAGGTCAGTATACAGATGTAGAATAAAGGGGATTAGAGCAATGCCTCAGCTGTTCAGAACACTGGCTGCTCTTCTAGAAGACAAGGATTTGATACCCAGAACCCATATGGCAGCTCAGACTGTCTGTAAGTCCAGTTCCAGGGGATCAGCTGCCCTCTTCTAGATTCCATAGGCACCAGGCCTGCACATGGTGCCCAAACACACATGCAGGCAAAACATAGACACAAAATAAAATAAAATATTTTTAAAATATAGAGATTAAACCCAGAAGAGTAAACTAAAGATATTCAATGTATTTTAAAAAATTCATTTTTTAGGTGTATGTATGAATGCTTGTATAAGTTTATTTTGCCATATACTTGCTTGGTTCCTATGATGCTCAGAAGAAAGCGTTGGATTCCCTGAAATTTGAGTTACAGATGATTGTAAGCCACCATGTGGGTCTAGGAATCAAACCTGGGTCCTATACAATAGTAGCAAGTTCTTTTAACTGCTGACCCATCTTTTCAGCCCCACACTCAATACACTTTAGTTAGAATTTTGTTGTTGATACTATAGACTTGTCAGTATTTAGATTACTCTTTATTGGAATGTGCCTCTTCTTAATGTTTAAAGTTAAGTTTTCTGTATGATTTTTTTGTTACTTTGCTTGCTTTATTTCTTTTTGATTTTGATACAATGCCTCATGAATACTAGGCTGCACAAACTCACTGTGCAGTTGAGGATGACCTTGTATTTCTGGTCTCCTACCTTTATCTCCCCATTGTTGGAATCACAAGCCTGTCCACCATGCCCAGTTTTATGTTGTGCTGGGGGGAACCACACCCAGGACTTTGCTAGAGCTAGGCAAGCACTCTAGCAAGTAAAATACATTGCTGACCTGAATACAGGAGCTTGAGTCACACAAATCCCCTTGCTTGGGATGTACTGCACTTGAGGAAACACAGAGTGTGCAATGTCAAGCATGCTTTATCACTCTCAAATGAATATTGCAGTTTTTGGAAAGAAAGAATATGGAAAGATGGAGCAATGTTTGAGAAAGTATTTTTATGTCAAACTTATAAAATAGGATATGAAATAATATGCAAAATGAATGCGATTACAGGTAGAAGACTTTTAGTTCCCTTTGGGCATCATGAATTTAACATTCAAATAAATACTTTTGAAAGTATGGGAGATATTTAGAAGAATTATTTACATAATGCTGAACCACCAGACCCACTTAAATGATAACAGTAGAAGAGGTTTTTTATGAGATGGATAATTAAAACATATTCACAAAAACAATCTATAAACATTTGTCTTCATAGCCACAGGGTGTATGTGTCACCCATCACTGAGAAGACAGAGATAACTGCAGAAAAACCACAACCGTTCAAGATCAAGTTGTGGAGCCCAATCCCAGTGGCATATCTACAAACAACTGCTAGCTTGTTTGTATTTTTAAAAGATTTATTAATTTTTATTTTATGTGTATTTTTACCCCACATTTTTCTGAGCACCACATGCCCGAAGAGGCCAGAAGAGGGCGTCAGATACCCTAAAACTGGAGTTACAGATGGTTGCCAACTGCCATGTGGGTGTTGGGAATCCAGTCCACGTCTTCCTGAAGAGCATCTGTGTTCTTTACTTCCTAGCCATCTCCTCAGACCCTCTTCTAGAATTCCTGAAGTTACATTTTGCATGTTAAAGGTCAAAGCCGGAAAAACTAAGGAACTGAAGGAGAGAAGAGTGATAATCTAGCATGATTTCCCCTGGCCCTGAACATCGAAAGGTAAGATTCCGACTTCCAGAAGAGCTCAGGATCATAGTGGCTGGCAAGAGCACCTACCCAAAGCAGAAGACATACGTCGTCCTCTCTGTGCAGCAGAAACCTACTCTCCACGAGCGTCGCCCTCCTGAGGAGCTGGATTCCCAGAGAGACTTTCTTTTAGGAGTGCATTCTACTGGGCATTGAGAGTGCACCAGTACCACGCCCTCGCTTTAGGTTTCCCCCTAGCTTTAGGTATCTACCACAACAGGGCAGCAGAAAGGCTCTCGCTCATAATTCCATTAAGGAAATGTCAAAGAGAAATAAGCTCGTAGGTTATTCAATAATGATGGTCATTACTTTTCAAAAAGTTCAGTGATGGATGAAATTAAAATCATCATAATGCTGCTTATTGATATTTCATCAAAGATAAAAGGATTTTCAAATTCTGAAAAATAACACGCTGTTACAAGTCTTTGAATAAAACAGCGTTAGATCTTGCTGGTTTTGTGACTGCTTTACTCCAAAAAATGAGTACAGGTTCAGAAGAATGAGTTTCCTTCTTCTAGGAACTCACACCTGTGCTACAGGAAGTGTAAACCATGGTCACATGGTGACCCTGGGCAGAGAGGTGGAGCAGAGACTCACCAAGTCGCTGTGGTCCAGACTGTGACTTACTTGTGGCATGCTAAATAGTGACATGCAGGTTTCAGAGTGTTTGTTCCCAGCAACAGTCAACGGAGATAGCACCTGAAAACAGCCAAGAATCTCACAAAACACAACGAAACTTTGGTGACATCCATTACCAGGATAAGGGGTGAGTGTTTATTATGGAGTTGTAAGGATATGTGTAAGAAAAAAAATATTTCTTTAGAGGGATACAATATTCACCATATAGAGGAATTTTTGAAATGAAACATTTCATAAGATTAATAAAATATAAGGATTTTATAACTCTAATTGACACAACTATCCTAATCTTTTTCACTATTTTTGGTCTGTTTTGTTGTTTGAGACAAGTTCTCAATAAGTAGCCCAGAGTGACCTCAAATTCCTGTCTAAGTACCTGGATTGCTCAGATTATATACTAAAGAAACCATTACTGGCTTTTTATATCTTAAATATTGAATATTGCAAAGAATATTATTTAATTTTTAATTTAAAATCAGCCAATATAAAGAAGTATATTTTTAATAAAGAACTAGCAGACAATAAAAAATATAAGAAAAGCAAACAATTACAGAACCTACAACTGGTCAAGATGCAAAGACTAACTGACCATGCCACCTGGGCCCAACTGGGGCATCTATAACACAACCTCCGAGCCTAAGGCTCAAGGAACACAGAAGAAGAAGGGGACAGGTACACTGTATGAACCTGAAGACTGGAATTTACTGCTGCATGGACAGCAGACTGTCTTCTGGAAAGGACAGGGAGATTGCTCCATGATCCCTCAACAATGTGGTCGTGTGCACAAAATCTGCAAAGATCACACCAATTGATAACTCAACATGGACGGTGGAAAATTTCACAAGCCCTACATCTGGATGAAGAGCTCTATAGGTAGCTGTCAGCTGCTGAGGGAGGAAAATCAGTTTTGTTTTTTCAATAAGAAGACTCAAACTCTAAGCATTTAGACCTAAACATATGCAAACTAGGCAAAACTAATTGGATTCAAAAGGTTGTATATGCTCTCTCTCTCTCTCTCTCTCACACACACACACACACACACCTCTCTCTCTCCCGCTCTCTCTCTTTCTCTCTCTCACACTCCCTCTCTCTCTCTCTCTCTCTCTCTCTCTCTCNTCTCTCTCTCTCTCTCTCTCTCTCTCACACACACACACACACACACACAATACATACACTCCAAAATATCTAAGACTTTCATTTAGATATTGTTTTAGTTAAGATTTCCATGCTGTGAAGAGAACCCTCCATCTCCACAAGAAACTTTAATAAAGGATAGCATTTAATTATGGTTGGTTAAGAGTTTCAGAGATTTAGTCCATTATCATCATGGTAGGAAACAGCAGTGTGCATGCAGACATGGTTGTGGAGTGCTAGTTGAGAGTTCTACATCTGGATCTTCAGGCAGCAGAAAGAAAATGAGACACACTAGTTCTGGCTTGAGCTTCTGAGACCTAAGAGCCCATAACCAAAGACACAGGTCCTCCAACATGGCCAGACTTCCCTTTGAGCACAAGGGGCAATTTTCATTCAAACTACCACAGGTGCTCTTATATTTTTGCATCTTCTATCTTTTAATGAATTTTCTTTAATTTGCTATTGAGCCATCATATGCATGATATTAACTTGTAGTATGTGTATTTTTACTTTCAGTTCTATTTTTGATTTTCAGATCTATTATTTATAATTCATTATAAATAATATTATAATTATTTATTATTAGTTTTTCTTTCTTCTTTGATGCCCTTCTTTTTCCACTTAATAAAATTAAACATCTGTTTCATAGAGATTCCAATTCTTCAAAACAAGATACTTTCCCCCCCTTAAAGCTAACACACCAGAATACCTCAGCAATGGAATCTCACTGCCTTATCAAGGTGAGGCAGGCTTGTGTTCATGAACAATATTTCTCTAGTTTTTCTAACAGTTTGGAATTTTCATAATATACGTGTCTTCTATGTTGCCAGAACATGCAAATTATTTAAAATACATGCAAACAGGCAAACACATGCAATAACAACCACATGCATATTTTTGTGCAGATGAACACACACATACACAAGCTCCTCTGCATATATACAAACACACTGACACATAAAGACTCACATGCAAGCACTCACACTCCTTTGCACATGTGTGACCATGTATGTGGATATACATGAATACAAGCATAGGTATGCATGGTTAAAGCATTTCTAAGTTAATTAAGATGGCAAGGATTTAAAAATCATATTGTTTGATAATTTTTTAGACTTTAAATATTAGTGATAAATTATATAAAACAAGCAAGTCCTTTGAAATGTATTTTAAAAACACTGTGAGAAAGGAGCAAATTGGATGGTTGTAAGAAAAATCATCTTAATTTTATATATTCTTATTCATATGTCTTTTGAGTAATAAAGAAGCCATAACATCTATAAAATAACCTTATAAATGAATAAATCAAATTGAGTACTAGCTATGAGAAAGAATAGTTCCCAATGAATGGTTCATAATCTTCTAGAAGTTTAGTTCTACATCTGTTGGGAGCAGTGAGCCCCCAGATCCTGAATTTCTTGTAAACAACTTGTTTTCCCCTGATCTGAGTGTCTACAGCTGCTCTGAGCACAAGACCCTCAGGAGTTCCTGATGGCAGGAGAGTGGTTTCTGGTGCGTTTGGCTGGGGCGTGGCTATCTCTATATAAGCTGCCCCTGAACACAATAAAGGGCGTTTTGTGGGCATTCTTGTTTCAAGGATGACCCGTGTTTCTATGTGTGTTTGTGTTTCAATATTCAGCCCCTTGCCCAAGGTTCGCGAGTATGGACGCTATATGAATCTGAAATGTCAAACCTCACGAAGTCAAAAGAGGGAAGTAGGGGCAACAAGGCCAGCGGCTCTTCGTTAAAATGTCACTGGTGCTCCAGTGACCACTCTTACTGGTACATCACGGACATCATTGTCTCTCAGTCCAACAGAGTTTTGAAACATTATAGGAATCTTGCTAGCCAGTCGCTTGAAGTTCCTTGACTCATGACCAAAATCCACAAATTTTATGTGCAAAGACATCACATTTGTGCATTTGATAAATACCACTACCTGGCCATCTGGAAATAGTGTCTAGATTCATTTACATGACAAATTGTCTTTTTATATGGTGTTTGTGTTCAGAGTTTTTATTTATTTAAAATAATCTTAATCCCAACAGGAGAATAATGATGCTATATGAATTAAAGAACACTTTTCCTCCCTCATCAACCTTCCTTCTATATGACTTGCAAGTTTTAGATGCACCATATGGTTAGGGTGGTTTACATATTGGAAAAATTGCATGACAAGATCCAACACAAAGGTCAATGTTATATTTATGGAAGTTATGATGATCTATATTTCCATCTCCTCACTTTTCTGATGCGAACTCATCCATCGCCTTATCTGCTAAGACTTTATATACCATATATACACATATTATACTTCATGCTGATGGTTAATTTATAATAGCATGACTATTAAAAGTAAAAATTTTATTTGTTTCACTTTTATATCCAATGCCACCTAGCACAGTAAGCCTAAAATGAAAGTAAGATAGATTTTGGATGCATAATAGTATCATAAATGAAGAAATACTAACTTAACACAGGAAGGTATTATGCCTAATTATTTCAAAAATATTCTCCCTAGTAGATATAAAAATCCCAAGGAACTCTATATCTCTTCATTGTTTGAGGGGTTTCCTTCATCAGATTGTGCATAATGAAATCTGAAAGTTAGAAGCACTGTAAAATATCCCTCCAATTTTCTTTGCACACTAGACTATTAAAACAGAATGCATGTTTTCGTAAATATTTTATTGCTTATGATCTTTCACATATTCTCTCAAAATTTACACACAGAACTGAAAACACAGGGGAAATGTGCAGTGGGGAAAATAAACACTACCAATGTCGTAAGTAAGCAGCCAAGTAGACCATATTCAAATCTGAAAACTGTTCTACTGTTTAAAATCTAAGCAAAAGCTGTTTAAAATCCAAGGGAACAGTTTGCTTGATTAATGATACTAGTGAATAAGCCACATTATAGAACTACAAAGAAGCATAAAAATGAGATTAATAAATAAACAGCAACCTTTTTTTTTTAGAGCAGGGTCTGCCTATGTAGCTCTGGATGTCCTGAAACTCACTATGTATTCCAGGTTGTCCTGGAACTCAGAGAGATCTGCCTTTTCTCTCCCTCCCAAGTGTTGGGATTAATGGCTTGCACCACTACACACAGCTAAAATTCATTCTTATTGATATATATTATCTGGAAACTATTTTATTAATGAAACAGGCATGAAGGCTTGATATAGCAAACTGAAAGTCTCTTTTGTGGCAACCAGCATAGGAATTTAACTGTACAAAATGTAAATTTGAGTGAAACAGCTTTTTGCTCAGTGTCTTTTCCTGGTGGCTTGATAAATCACCATGACAAACAACGTAGGGGAGAAAGGGTTACTTTAGCTCACAATTCAGAATCAGTTCATTTTGGTGGGGCAGTTACTGAGCTTGAAGCAGTTGGTCTTAAGAGTGTTGAATGGGCTAGTTTTCTTATTTCATTTTACATAGTTGAGTAACCCCATTCCCAAGGAATGGTCTCAATCACAAACTGAAATAAGTGGTTCTTATTTAATTAATGGCATCAACAAAACCTCCCTAGGTATGTCCAGGGGCTTTTCTTCAAGACACCCTATATTCTATTAAGTTAACAATTAGTACTACCCTTCACAGACATGTAATGAAATATACTCTTTTAAAGGAGAGTTGTTGTGTTCTCTTTCTTTCATTATAATAAATATTTTAGATAATACACTAATGTAGAGTCAGAGAACATGAAACACTCAGACCTAAATGGGATGTCTCCATTAAATCCCTCACCTTCGAGTTCATGGAAACCCCTGGAAGAGGAGGTTAAAAAAATATAAGAGCCAGAGGGAATAGAGGATAATAAAAAAAATAAGGCCTTCTGAAATAACTGAGCAAAGCTCATGTGACCTCACAGATACCGAAGCCAGAAGCACAGGACTTTCACGGGTCTGCACCAGATCCTCTGCGTATATACTTTAGTTTCCAGTTTGGTATTTTTATAAGACTCCTGAGTGTGTGAACAAATGAGTCTCTGATTTTTGTGACTTCTCTTGGGGCTCTTTTTTTTTTTACTTTAAAAGTTTTTTTCTTTGTTGTTGTTGTTTTTATCATTTTGCATACAAACCATACATAGTTCATGCTCCCTCCCTTCCTCCTGCTCTCCAACTTACCTCCCCCCACCCACAAAATCCTCATCCACTCTTTCAAAAGGGTGAGGCCTCCCAGGGGAGTCAACAAAGTCTGGCATACCAAGTTGAGGCAGGATCAAGCCCTTCCCACCTGTATCAAGACTGAGCAAGGTATCCCCTCACAGGGAATGGTATCAAAAAAAAATGTCAGTTCATACACTAGGGATAAATCGTAGTACCACTGCCAGTGACCCCATAAACTGTCCAAGTCACAGAAGTGTCACCCACTTTCAGAGGGCCTAGTATGGCCCTATGCTGCTTCCCCAGATGTCAGTCCAGAGTTAATGAGCTCCTGCAAGCTAAGGTCAGCTTTCTCTGTGGGCTTCCTCATCATGAGCTTAACACCTTTCTTTGCTCATATAATCCCTTCTTCTTTTCTACCATTGAACTTCAAGAGTTTACCATAATGCTCTTCATCTGCTTTCATCAACTACTGGATGAAGGTTCTGTGATGACAATTAGGATGGTCACCAATCTGATTACAGTAAAGGTCAGTTCATGTACCTTCTTCACTGTTGCTTGGAGTCTTAGCTGGTGTCATTCTTGTGGATTCCTGGGTATTTCCCTAGCACCAGCCTTCTCCCTAACCCCATAAAGGCTCCTTCTCTCAAGACACCTCTTTTTTTGTTCTTCTCTGTCCCACTTGCAATTCAACTATCCAGTTTCCTCATGGTCTCCTCCTCCTCCCCTTCACCCCTTCATCCTTTCTCCACCCCATCTCTCTTCTGTGCTCCCAACTTACACAGGCGATCTTATCTATTTTCCTTCCCCAGGGGCATCCATACATATTTCTCTCAGGGGCCTCTGTGTTACCTAACTTCTCAGGGGTTGTGGATTGTAGCCTGGTTATCCTTTTCTTTACATCTAAATATTCACTTATGAGTGAGTATGTACCATGTTTGTCTTTCTGCATCTGGATTACCTCAGGAAGTTTTTTTCTAGTTCCATCCATTTGTCTGCAAATTTCAAGATGTTATTGTTTATTTACTGCTGAGGTATAATCCATTGTGTAAATGTACCACATTCCCTTTATCCATTCTTTGTTTCAGGGGCATCTAGGTTGTTCTAGGTTCTGGCTATTACAAATGATGCTGCTATGAACATAGTTGAGCAAGTGCCCTTGTGGTGTGAGTGTACAACCTTTGGGTATATGCCCAAAAGTGGTATTGCTGGGTCTTAAGGCAGATTGTGCCCCAATTTTCTGAGAAACTGCCATACTGATTCTGAAAGTGACTGTACAAGTTTGTACTTTATCTGCAATAGAGAAATGTTCTCCTTACTTTGCATCCTCTCCAGAACAGACTATTATTGGCGTTTTTGGTCTTAACCATTCTGACAGATGTAAAATAGTATCTTGTAGTCGTTTTGATTTACGTTTCTCTGATGCCCAAGAATGTTGAGCAGTTCCTCAAATGTCTTTGACCATTTGCGATTCTTCTGTTAAGAATTCTCATTTTAGATCTCCACCTCATTTTTTGATTGGATTATTTGGTATTTTGATGTTTACTTTCTTGAGTTCTTTATATATTTTGGAGATCAGCCGTCTGTCATATGTGAGGTTGGTAAGACCTCTTCCCATTCTGTAGGCTGCCTTTTTGTCTTATTTACCCTGTCCTTTGCCTTACAGAAGCCTTTCCATTTCAGGAAGTCTCATTTATTCATTGTTGCTCTCATTGTCTATGTTACTGGTGCTATATTTAGGAAGTGATCTCTTGTGTCAGTGTGCTCAAGGCTATTTCATACTTTCTCTTCCATCAACTTTAGTGTACCTGGATTTATATTAAGGTCTTTGAACCATTTGGACTTGCGTTTTGTGCATAGCAATATATGGATCTATTAATCTTCTTCTACATGTTGACATCCAGTTATGCTATCACCATTTGTTGAAGATGTTTTCTTTTTTCCATTGTTCAATTTTGGGTTCTTTGTCAAAAAGCAGGTGTTCATAGGTGTGCGGATTAATGCCAGAGCATTTGATTTGAAGCCATTGATCCACATGTTTGATTTTTATGCCAATAAAACTATTTTTATTACTATAGCACTACAGTACAGCTGAAGTCAGGGAAATTACTTTATTGTACAGGATTGTTTTGGCTATACTGAGTTTTTTTGTTGTTCCATATGAAGTTGAATATTGTTCTTTTGAGGTCTGTGAAGAATTCTGATTGGATTTTTGATGGGTATTGCACTGAATCTGTAGATTGCTTTCAGTGATATTGCTGTTTTTACTGTGCTGATCCTACCTATCCAGGAGCATAGATGATCTTTTTATTTCTGATATCTTCTTCAATTTCTTTCTTCAGACACTTAAAGTTATTCTTCATACAGGTCTTTTACCTGTTTGGTTAAAATTACCCTAAGATAATTTTATGTTATTTGTGGCTATTGTGAAAGGTGATAATTCCCTGATTTATTTTTCAGCCTGTTTATCATTTACGTATAGGAGGACTACTAATTTTTTTAGTTAATCTTGTATCCTGTCACATTGCTGAAAGTGTTTATCAGCTGCTGGAGATCAAGGATAGAATTTTGGGGTCACTCATGTTTATTATCATATCATCTGCAAATATCAAGAAGTTTGACTTCTTCTTTTCGAATTTGTAACCCCTTGATCTCCTTTTATTATCTTATTTTTCTAGCTAGAACTTTGAGTACTATATTGAATAGGTATGGAAAGATCGAACAGCCTTGTCTTGTTCCTGGTTTTAGTTCTATTGCTTTGAGAGTCTCTCCATTTAGTTCAACGTTGGCTTGCTGTATAATGCCATTGCCCTTATTATGTTTAGGTATGTTTCTTGTACCCCTGATTGATGTGGAATGTCCTTTTAAATATTTGTTGCTTTTATTGGTTAATGAATAAAGCTGCTTTAGCATATAACAGGGCAGAATATAGTCAGTCTGGAAGAGGTATACAGAGAGTAGGCAAAATAAGGGAGAAACAATGTAGCTTCTTAAGGAGGTAGACATCATGTAGCTGCCAAAGGAGAAGGACACACCAGAACCTTACCAGTAGGTCACAACCTCATTACAATACACAGATTAATAGAAATGGGTGAATTTAAGATATAAGAGTTAGTTAATAAGAATCTTGAGCTAACAGGCCAAACAGTGTTGCAATTGATGTAGTTTCTGTGTGATTATTTGGGTCTGGGCAGCTGGGAACAAGCTAGCAGCCTCTGTTTACATAATGGCACCACCATGAGTCAACTACAAAACCTGAGAGAGCTTGGAAAGACGTTCTAGACACAAAAGAACAGAGTTAAGCATGACTTCTTGGTAGCATCATTTTCTCAGGCTCTGTTTGCTAGAGGCAAGCAGTGATACAATTCCTTTCAGAGAAGGCTTTCTGACTCAGCATTAGCAGCAAAAACTACAGAGTTCTTTAAGAGATGGCTTCCTAGTTCATTCTGGCAGCACACACTCTGGCTCTTTCTGGAGGTCCTAGACTTAAATGGGGTTTGTGAGCAGCATACCACTAGTTGCTTAATGGCGGCATAGACCCGCTGTGTCCCTGGAGCATGACTTGAGTACCTCTGCCATGCTGGACTGGGCAGAGCCAACAGACAGGGCTCTGGAGATGATCCTAGCCATGACCATTTAAAATTTAGAAAAGAAAATGCTCCTAGTCAGAAAATGATTGCAGATATGCAATTAAGACAGATTCAGATAAAATTAAGCCTCTGTAGGTTGAGAGAGAGCGGAAAAAGAGTAAATATGGTTATAATATAAAAGTACAGATAGACATACATATTAAAAATAATAGAAAAAAGCTATGTAAAGATGGAAAATACACAGAGAGTCTGGATTATGTATACTATTGTGCTTTCTTTGGAATTTTTGACTGTAAATGAGCTAAGTACAGAGAGACATTTCATTGTACAGGCTGCTAATCTAAACCTAACATATATATTTTAAATGTATTTTGATTTCAAAATTTGAGTCTAAGGATATGTTACTTTGGAAAAGAGATTCTGGTTTTGTTTCCACAGAGGATGGGAACTTGTGAATTCCTTTCAGGCTAATGTGGTTTGATGGAACAAGACCTCCTGAAAAGTCTCCATGAACCCTAACAATACTTCACCCAACAAACCAACAAACAGCAGGAAGCAGTATGGAGAAAACTATGCCCAAATTCCCAAAATGATTGTTTATAAATGTGTTTTCATTTAAATGGGGATATGATATAGAGATAAATACTTGCCATTGATATGGATCTTGATCTATTGATAAAAATTTAAGGTTGATTTTGTTGCACTATGTACATATATTTCTACTCTTATTTAAGGTATTATATTTGTACAGCTTAAAATGTAATGTACAACTAAGAAATACAGATTAATATATAGTCATCTATAATAGTCAAACTGTAGTCACGTTAGTTAGATTTTCTAAATGTACAGAAATATATTTCAAATGGATAGGTATTCTTCAACCCTTTCAAAGACCTACAGAATATGCCATTTAAAATGTTTTAAGAACTTAGACTTTTCTTAATAGTGAGACATGTCTGCTTCTTGCAGCACCAATTACTTCAGAGAGGATGGTGGGTATTAATGAAACTCATTATGGAACTTGCCTTCATTGTGTCAAGCCTAGCCATTTGGGCAGGAAACTGCTCTTGCCTGGACTGCTTGATGGTATGCTGTATGAACTGGACATGCAAGACCCACAGAAAAGTGACTGCTGAACTTTATAAAAGACAGGATGGTCCTTCAGAGTTCCTGCCTCACAGAAGACACTGCCAGAGATTCTGCAGCACAAAAAAGAAAGTGAATGACAGACTGCCAATATATGCAAAAACAGTCTTTCAAATTTCCTGCTTCATGGAAAATTCTGCCAGAAACTATTGACCTGTAGGCTAAATATGGATGCCCCAACATTACAAATAAACTTTGGGTAACTGTCCAGGTAGCAATATGTCTCTGTCAATCTGATAACTTTGGAGGTTGCTTCATGTTGCACTTTCTGTTTACATAACTAATATTACATCTTTATGGGGTCCTTAAAGAGTTAAAGACAGATAGGCATAGCTATAGTTTTCTTTAGTTATGATAAAAGAGAAATCAGACATAAAACTTTAGACTCACAAAGGTGGGATAGATGATATTTTCCTTAATTTGCCAAATAAGCTGAATATTGAAACTATAATTCTTGCTTGGTGTTTTATATGTGCAATTTTATTAAGTTAAAATTAAAACTTTCCTTTTTAATTAGACAGAAAGGAGGAGATGATGTGGGGGTGTCCTTCTGTATATGTGTTGCTTTTACTGGTTAATGAATGACGTTACTTTGGCCTATGGCAGTACAGAATATAGCCAGGCTGAAAGAGATGAAAGAGATATATAAAACGACTATGCAGAAGACACACCAAATCTTTACCAATAAGCCACAACATCATGGCGATACACAGATTAATAGAAATGGGATGGTTTAAGATGTAAGAGTTAGATAATAATAAGACTGAGCTAATAGCTTAAACAATGTTGCTATTAATGTAGTTTCTGTGTAATTATTCAGATATGGCTGGTCAGGAATAAGCTAGCAGCTTTTGTTTACACCTGATATCTCCAATACCTTTATTATAAAAGGGTTTTGGATTTTGTCAAATAATTTTTTCAGCATCTAATGAGATGAACATGTGTGTTTATTTTTTCTTTCAGTTTGTTTATATGGTGGATTACATTGTCAGATTTTCATATCTTGAAGCATTCCTTCATTTTTGGTTTGAAGCCTTCTTGATCATGGTGCATGATTTTGTGATTTGTTCTTGGATTCAGTTCCCAGTATTTTATTGAATATTTTTGCATCAATGTTCTTGAGGAAGATTGGTCTGTAATACTCTTTCTTTGTTGATTCTTGGCGTGATTTGCATATTCAGGTGCCTGTAGCCTTACAAAAAGAATTTGGCGTGCTCCTTCTGTGTCTATTGTGTGGAAAAATTTGAGGTGTATTGGTATTAATTCTTCTTTGAAATTCTGGTAGAATTCTGTAGTGAAACCATCTGGCCCTAGGCTTTTTTGGTTTGGAGACTTTGAATAACTGCTTCTAATTCCGTAGGGGATTATAGGTCTATTTAAGTTGTTTATCTGGTCTTGATTTAATCTTGTTAAGTCATACCTATTCAGAAAATTGTCCATTTCTTTGAGGCTTTCCAATTTAATGGAGTACAGGTTTTCAAAGTATGACCTAATGATTCTCTAGATTTCTTCCATGTCTATTGTTATGTTTTCCTTTTCATTTCTAATTTTGTTAACTTAGCAATTCTCTCTCTGCCTTGTTGTTAGTTTGGATAAAGGTTTTTGTATCTTGCTGATTTTCTCAAAGAACCAACTTTTTGTTTTATTGATTCTGTATATTGTTCTTTTTGTTTCTATTTATTGATGTCAACCCTGAGTTTGATTATTTCCTGCCATTTACTCTTCCTGGATGAATTTGCTTCTTTTTGTCCTAGATCTTTCATGTTTGGTGTTAAGTCACTAGTGTAAGATTTCTCCAAATTCCTTATGTAGGCACAGTGCTTTGAAGTTTCCTCTTAGCACCGTTTTCATAGTGTTCCATAAGTTTGGGTATATTGTGCATTCATTTTCCTTGAATCATAGAAAATCTTTAATTCCTTTTTTTATTGTTTTCCTTAACCCAGTAAAGATTCAGTTGAGTGTTGCTCAGTTTCCATGAGATTTTAAGCTTTCTGTATTTTATGATGTTGAATTCTAACTTTAAGCCCCGATGATCCATAAGATACACAGAGTTATTCCATTTTTTTTTGCATCTGTTGAGACTTGCTTTGTGACCGAGTATGTGTTCAGTTTTAGAGGAGGTTCCAGGGGTACTGAGAAGAAGGTATATTCCTTTATGTTTGGGTGGAATGTTCTAAAGATGTCTGTTAACTCCATTTGAGTTGTAATATCTTTTAGTTCTCTTATTTCTCTATTAAGTTTCTGTCTGACAGACCTGTCCCTTAGTAAGAGTGGATTGTTGAAATCTCCCACTATTAGTGTGTGGGTTTTGTTGTGTACTTTATGTTTTAGTAATGTTTCTTTTGAAAATGTGGGTGCCCTTATATTTGGGGCATATATATTCAGAATTAAGACTTCATCTTTATGGTCATGTTTCTGTCGTGGATATAAAATATCTTTCTCCATCTCTTTTAATTAATTTTAGTTTGAAGTCTATTTTGTTAGATGTTAGGATAGCTCCACCAACTTGTTTCTTAGGTCCATTTGATTGAAAAATCTTTTTTCCAACTCATTACACTAAGGTAATATCTGTCTTTGACATTGCAGTATATTTCTTGTATGCAGACAAAGGATGAGTCATGTTTTCATATCCATTCTGATATCCCGTGTCTTTTTATAGGCAAGTTGAGTTCATTGATACTAAGTGATAGTAATATCAGTGATTATTACTTCCTGTTATTTTTTGGTTTTGGTTTTGTTGGTGGTAGTGTGTTTGTGTTTCCCTTTTTTGGTATTCTCTGGTTTGAGGTTATCTATTGCCTGTGATTTTGTGAATGTAGCTAACTTCCTTCCTTCTAGAACATTTTGAAGGGCTGGGTGTGTGGTTTGGTGTTATTTAAATCTGGTTTCATCATGAAATATTTTGTTTTCTTCATCTATATTGATTGAAAGCTTCTCTACTCTGGGATGGAATCCATGGTTTCTTAGTGTTTGCAAAATGCCTGTCCAGGACTTTCATACGTATGTTCTTCTTTATGTTGGGCCAGTTTTCCTTTATGATTTTTTAAAATATAATTTCTATACCTTTGCACTGGACTTCTTCTCCTTTGTCTACTTGTATTATTCTTAGTTTTGGTCTTTTGATAGTGTCCCAGATTATTTACCCAGATTTACTGGGTATTTTTGTGCTAAAATTTGTTGAATTTGACATTTTATTTAACTGATGACTGATGAATTTACCTCTCTCGTACCTTCAATGCCTGAAAGTCCCTCTTCTATCCTTTGAATTCTGTTGGCTATGTTTGCATCTATGGTTCCTGTTTGTTTACTCAGGTTTTTCATTTCCAGAATTCCCTCTGTGTTTTCTTTATTACCTCTATTTCAATTTTTCAAGGCTTTAATTGTTTCCTTCATCTGTTTATTTTTTTCTTGATTTTCTTGACTTCTTTAAGGGCTCTATTGATTTCTCCTAATTTTTTGCTTGTCTTTTCCTCCATTTCCTTAAGGAAAATTTTCATTTCTTTTCTAAGGGCATCTTCAGAAATTTATTTTAAGGAAATTTTCATCTATGCCATCTGTGTTGGGATGTTCAAGGTATTGTAGTTGTAGAACCACTGGTTTCTAGTGGTGCTATATTGCTCTTTTGGTTTTTGAAAGTATTCTTACACTGCCTTCTACCCATCTGGGTTTGAGGTAATTATAGAGATGTGATTTCTTCCTCCAGTTGGTCCAGGTGGTATCTGTGCCTCGGGGAGCCACTTTTCCTACAATTGGTACAGGAGGGGACTGTGACTCCAGGGCCCTTTGTTACAGTTGGGGATGGTGGTAGAGTGGTCTGGCTAGAGGAGATAGGTTGTTGGGATTGGGATGGGTGGGGGAGGGTTGGGGAAGGGTCACCATACCTAGAGCCTAAAGAACAGGGCTTCAGCCTAGAGAGTAGCAACTCAGCTCTTTCTCTATTCTGTGGATCAGACACTGTGCCTCTGGGCCCTCTGATGCACTTGTGGATGGTAGTAATTAGCTCTGGCCTTCTCTTGGAGGTCATTTCCTTCTGTTTATTGGCAATGTCCAACTTCAATGTGATAGCTTTGTTTTGTCTTATTTTGTCATGTTTGCTTGCTATCTTTTAGAAGCTTGTTCATTTCTAATGAAATACAGAAAGGGAATGGATCCAGAGGGGAGGCAAGGTGGGGAGTAACCAGGAGAAGCAGAGGGAGGAGAATTGTAATCAACCTATATTGTATGAGAAAAAAATCTGAGTTTAATAAAAGATGATATATTAGCAATGATATCTTAAAAGGTAACAATAATCTATTTTTGCCTACTTAGAATAATTCAAAATGATATTAACAGTAGTTTATGGTACAGAGTTAAAATACATATGGTTTATATGTAATCATTGTGAAAATAGCTTAACTAACCCAAATCACCTATTGTCTTAGTAGTTAAGGTTTCTATTGCTGTGATGGACACCATGACCATGGCGACTTCTAAAGAAGAAAACATTTAATTGGGGGTGGTTTACTTATAGTTCAAAGGTTCAGTCCTTATCATCATGGTGGGGCATGACAGTATGCAGAATGACATGGTGCAGGAGAAGTGGATGAGACTTCTACATCCTTCAGGCAACAGGAAGAAGTATAAGTTCTACACTGAGTGAATCTTGAGCAAAAGAGATCTCAAAACCTGCTCCCACAATGACACTTTCTCCAACAAGGCCACACTTCCTAATAGTGCCACTCTCTATAGGCTTGTGGGGTACAACTGCATTCAAGTTACCACATTCTACCCTTTGACCCCTATAAGCTTGTAAGGCTATCATAATGCAAAATAAATTTTGCCTAACTTCAGAAGTGAATATTATCGATCACAGTCTCAACAATGTTTAAAATTCCAAAGTTTAAAGTCTCTTCTGAGATTCATGCAATCTCAAAACTATAATCCCCTGTAAAAATCAAAATCAAAAAACAGGTCACATATTTCTGCCATAAAATGGCACAAGACATACATTACCTTTCCGAAACATAGGGAAGGCAGCATATGTGAGAAAATACTGGACCAAAGCAAGACTAAAACCCAGCTGGGCAAACTCTGCATTTCCATGTCTGAAGTCAAGATACTCTTTAGATTTCTGACTCCTATCAGCTTTATTGACTACAACACAATTTTTGAATATGGGTGGGAGCTGCTGGTTTCCCTGCTAGCAGCTCTCCTCAGAAGGTATCCCATGGCTCTGGCATCTCCAATATCTTGGGATCTCCAAGGCAATCTAGCCTTCCAAGTCACAGCTTCATGTAATGGCCTTTCTGGGAGTCCATTCAGGGACACCCCTGACATATGTCTGATTTCAGCAGCTTTCCATAGGCACAGAGACAAATTCCATAACCCACTTATTATATATTTGACTATAAAGCCAGAACCATGTGGCCAAATCTACCAGGTTCTGATGCTTGTATGGGCTGGAACATGGCCCACTTGTTCAATTACATCTTCCCCAATTTTCTGTTTTGTATTATTCCATTGAACTTGTTTGGTAGACCATGTTGGTCTTAAACTTAGGTATGTTTCAACCTCTACCTTCAGAGTGCTGGGATTAAAAGCATGCACCATCACACCCAACTCTAAGTTTTTCTTTAATTCCTTTTTACAAGTTGGAAACTTAACTGGGTATGATCTTGTTCTGAGATCACCATCCCATTTATTGCATTTCTTAATACATTTATCTTATTGAACACAGAATTTAACTCTATTATGCTTCCTGGTGCCCCTTTTCTCAATCTATACATTTTGTATTTTCTTTTGTTCAGCCTGCTCCTTTTCATTACAAATCTTCATTAGGGTCACCACAAATAACTGCACAACAGAGTCTATACGAGGCTATTTTGAGATTTCCCCTGACAGCACAATTAATCTAAAACCTTTCACTTTAGCCTCAGGCAGACTATTTAGATGACGGCAAAGGCAGCCACATTCTTCACAAAAATATCACGAGAATGCTCTCTAGGCCACATGTTAATATTCTTATTTGAAATCTCTTGACTCAAGCAACCACAGTTAATCAAATCACATTCAGCACCATTATCATCCATGTGCCTACTAGTAGGGCCTATTTAAGCAGCACTTTAAGTGTTCAATTGCTTTTCTAACCCATAGGTCCTTATTTCTTCAAACAAAAGCATGGTTAAGCCTATGAAAGCAATACATCAGTACCAATGTCTGTCTTAGGGTTTCTTTGCTGTGAAGAGACACTATGACAATGGCAACTCCTGTAAAGAAAAACATTTGACTTCATTGTCTCACTAGCAGTTTAGAGGCTCAGTCCATTATCATCATGGTGGGACACAGTAATCTGCAGACAGACATGTTACTGGAGAAGCAGCTGAGATTCTTGTTGCTTAGCTTCTCTAAGGTCAAGAACTATAGGCTTCTTATCCTATGCTTTACGGCTAGTATCCACTTACGAGTGAGTACATACCATGTTCATCCCTCACTCAGGTTGTTTTTTTTTCTTTCCATCAATTTGTATGCAAATTTCAAGATGTCTTCAAAGGAATGTCCCTGGAGACCTACATTCTCTAGCTAGGTCTTGTCACCTAAAAAACTATTCATTTATGAAATTGTTATTAGGTTTCTCCACTGATGAAGTTATAAACTTTAAGACTCAACCACTTCCCAAATTCTCAGCCAGTTAAGGACCTAGTCTTGAACATATGACCTTACTGGGGACATTTCATATTCAAGCCATAATTCTGACTAAGGCCAGAATACTAAGAGACTCCCACAGCCTCACAAATAAGTGACTGAACCGAAATTTGGCAAACAGGAGCTGTGGACTCCCTCTCTGTTTGCTAACAACCTTCTATACCACTGGGACATTCATTCTTTACTTGGTCTTTTTTAGCTTCTAATTGTACTCTGATTTTACTAGGAAGCTTACCTGTTTGATTCTTCATAAGTAGTATGCATGATTTTGCAAGTAGCATATCCGTTTGCTGTCAGATTTCGTTTTTATGAAGACCTTACATATATTCCATATTTCTTGATAGTCTATTGTTACCCTTTTAGATTTAGCTCTGCTCAGGTTATTGTTAATCTTTGTTTCCTTTTTCTTTTCCTTATCTTGAATTTGCAGCTCTAGCAATCCTATGCCTTAATTATAGCATTTTTCTTCACTCTTACTCTCAAATGACTAACGGGAGTGATAAAACCCTCTGAATTCATGACTATCAGTATCTTTGTCTATGCCAGAAGACTGATGTCTGTTCTGATGGAATAATCCTTGGATTGCTATCCTTTTGTTTTTTTTCAGTGGTCTGAGAACTAACCAATTTTTTTTTCCCTATCAGATAAGGTGTCAGATGCAGTGAGTCTTTTTCTTCATAAGCAACTCTCTTTTTCTTTCAGAAAGCTTATGTGACTTTTGGATGATTTTAACCTAAAAGTTTTCATCCAATAAGGTTTAACATGAATCTTCTGTCATCTTCATGACTGACAGTCTGATGAGACATTTGAGTCTATAAGCATTAATAGTCATTTAGCTCAACTTGATGGCTCACATATGTAATTTCAACACTGGGAAGTGTAAGGCAGGAGGGGTTACCATATAGTAAGATCCTGCCTCATTGCCTGTGCCTTCTCCACCTCTAAAAAA
>LOEQ01003517.1:48686-78957 GCA_001685075.1 Bramus lutescens
ATTGCCTCCATTTCAGTTTTCAAGTCTTGAACTGTTTCCATTATCTGTTTGATTGTTTTTTCTTGGTTTCCTAAAGTATCTTTTAGGGATTTATTTATTTCTTCAAACTTCTTCTTATTCTTCTCATCCATTTCTTCAAGGGAGTTTTTCACATACTGTATAAGGGACTCTATCACTTTCATAATGTCTATTTTTTCTATTTCTTCTTGATTAGGGTGTTCAAGTCTTCCTGTTGTATGTTCCCTGGATTCTGGTGTTATCATGTTGTTTTTCAGATTGTTGGAGGAATTCTTGCATTGGTGCCTGCCCATCTCTTCCTTCAAATGCTCTTGGATGGATCTTCTGTTACAGGATCAGGGCCACTTGCTGGCCAGGGACCTTGCAAACAAAAGGAATAGCTTGCTGTGTGCAGGCACAGTGAAACAAAGGAACTCCTGCCCAGTTGCACTCTCCACCCCGTCCCAGAGCCTCTTCCCCAAAACAGGCTGAGTTGGGGGACCTTATGACCCCACAGAAGGGAAGGCGTTCCTGGGAGCAAGCTGGGATGGGATAGGAAGAGAGAGGCAGTAGCCAGGGAGGGAAGTCCCTGCAGAATGACCAGAAAGTTTAGGGGGTTGATCCTTTGACACCATTTTCTTAATTTTTTTAACAGATGTTAAACACTAGTTTATTTTCTCTAACTTTCCAGAAGTTTAACACCAATTTTCCAACCGTGTATTTGATATTTATTATTCTTGTGTATATAAATTTATAACACCTACATTGCATAATCATAAATGTAAACTACAATGTATTTTGTTTTAAAGTGGCATATAAGTGATAAATAAAACATCTGTAATTTATTTTTTCAGAATTATTATTTAAAGCGCATATGTTGATAAATGAATTTGAAAAGTTTTGTATTGTGTGACTATGTGTTTATTATTTCACTCATGGACACTTAGGATGCTTGTAGATTTCACTTTGATTTTGATTTTTAAATTGTATTTATTCATGTGTTTATTTAGTGTGTACATGTGTGTATTTCCCTCCTGCCACATCCCACATGGGCAGCTCAGAGGACAACTCATGGGAGTCAGTGGTTTTCTTCTACTATGTGGGATTTAGAAACGATTCAGGTCATCAGTTTGACTGCAAACATCTTTGTTTGCTGATCCATCCTGACAGCCGCTTCTAGAATGTAAAAATTATTGATACAGTTTTTTAAACTTGGAAGTTTACTTTGACTTACTTGAGGCAACAGGATAAATTTTAAATATAGTGAAGTGTATTATCTTCTCTAAATTTATTGTGTCCTTCTATCCTGGAGATTAAGTAAAATGATACCTTACTTTTTACTTTGGTTTGCTTCATAATAGCTCATGAAGACTTTTGGTTAGGTCAGCGGTCCATGCCTGTGATTCCAAAGCCTGGGAGCCCTGAGATGCAAGCAAGCCTTGGGTAGGAGATCATTCTGAACAAGCAACCTCACAACAAATAAGTAAATACACAAATGTGTATATGATTCAATATGCCTCTTCAGGAACATCCATGGTTATCAACATCTTTTGCAATGAACTGAACAGGCCACACATCTCGGTTTGCTGCAATTTTCACTTTCAATTGGGTCATGGTTTTCCTAGAATCCTAATATTTGGTAAAGTTTTGATCACCCTTTCAATACCATTAATCTATAATGGTCTAGTTAGCATTTGTATTTAATAATACTTCTTCCTCCTGCATTGGCAATACTTTAAATAGTGATCGATAATGTTGCTTTTTTTCTCTGTAGATTTTATTGAGAAATATGGTTTTATGTGTATACTAGACCAACGAAGAGGGATGATGCATGTTACACATACGTGTTTCCCTGTCTCTGCCTTATAACACTTCATTGTTTGCTTTCTTCAACCTGCATTCTTGTTAGTATCGTACACATAACAGTTAACACCTGTTATACATGCTATGGTAGGTAGAATAATAGTCACCAGAAATGTTCATAATGAATCCTGGTATCTATGCATAGACCTTAACTTACAAAGGAAGTGGTTTACAGATGTACCTGTGGTAGCCAATGACCTAATTTTTGTATAGGGAGGGTAATCTCGAAGATGTGCATGGATCCAGTGCCACCAGAAGAGTCTTTATAATGGAAGAGAATGCAAGGGTGGGGGGATGTATACAGATAGAAGTATGAGAAAGGTATAGTGCTGGCCTTAAAAGTGGAGAAAGGGCCATCAGCCAAGAAATGAGGGTGGTCTCTAGCTGGAAAGTACAGAGAAACAGTGTCTTTTAGGAACATCCAAATGCAATGCAGCACTGTTGGCTTCTTGCTAATCCACTGAGATTTACTGGCATCCTGACCTGCAAAGCCATAAGATAATAAACTTCTGTCATTTCAAACTGCTAAATTTATGGTAATTTTTGCAACAACATGGATAACTATGTAGATGAAATTTCAGAGAATCAAATCTGACTATAGCTATGCTTTCATTAAATAAGATAATTCTGTGTCATTTCTTGTTATTAAGTATCCTTTCATTATACTTAAATTAATAAAAGAGAATTCTCCTATATATTATGCACTCGATTTCAACCACCAACTTTCATGCCAAATTTGTTTATTATCATTATTATTATTAACATTTACTGATTGACAGTCCCTTCTTATCCACTCCCTTCTTACTCATCTTTATAAACTTAATTGGATACAACTTCACTCCCTCTTATTATTGTCTCTTGGAAATGAAAGGGTCTAGATAAATTATGTAGAACCGGACAGACTGGAGCTCAGAATCTAATCCCCAGCTTCCTGATGGAATTATTTTAGCTTTGTGTTCATGTTTCTCATTTGCTATAGAGAATTATTCTTCCACTGTGCCTGGTTCTGAGCATAAAATTATACAAGAAAAAGGAAAAAGATATTTCCTGTCTTCAAGAAACATATGGTCTGAATGGCAAACTCAAATGTATGTTCCAATACAGATGAAATGAGTGTTTCATTGAATAAGCATTGTGAAGTTTAAAAGAGAGAGATAGCGATCAGGTTACACACAGTACATTTTAAATTAACAAACCTGGTGAAGAGTAAACTGAGTCAAAGGCAAAGACAGAACTATGAGCACCTTTCTTACGGACAGCAGGAGACAAAATTACAAAAGTTAGTCATTTTGTGCTGTCTTACAGTATCTTCGGAGGATTCAAACTAATTTCTAGTTTTCTAGTTTCAAATTACAAATTTCTAAAAGTTAGTAAAATCTGGGATGGCCAAATGACTCACCAGCTACAGGTGACTGCCACCAAATCTAACAACTTCAGGTCAGTTGCTGAGATACACATAGTGAAGGAGAGACTTGACCCTCACAAGTTATTCACTGGCCTTCACACATGAATGTCCATTTCTCCCATAAAATGAATGAATAGATATGAGTTTTAAAATTGTGATTGGGTGGCTGAGGAGTTGACCCAGTAGTTTAGAGCACATACTGAAGTGGTCCATAGTTCAGTTCCCAGCACTTATCTCATGTGGCTCGCAACCACATGTAACTCCAGTTCCAACAGATGGAAGACCCTGATATTAGCAGGCACCAGCACTCACATACATAAATCCACAAACAAATACACACGCACAAACATAATTGAAAATAAAAATAAATATTTATCAAAAGCAGGATTGGTTGCTAATTCCTGTAAAATGTCCTCAATAATTTACAGTATTTTTGGCCCTACTAATTAATATGATGGATTGCGAAGGATGATGAAGGAGTTTACTTTGGCTTAGTTCTCTTCACTTACTGTCCGCTCCCCATTACATTTGATTACTTTTTTAAAAAAAAAGTTTATTTTCCTTTAGGCAATAGTTCCAAATTAGTCAACGCAATTGTTCAGTTACTTATTTAATAAATGAGCCTTTTAGTGGACTGTTGTTAGTGATATCAGTTCTTGTTTCCAACACTGTTACAAGCGATAGAGAGAACTCTGAAACTAATTTGATGTGAACATAGACAGATGACTGACACAGGCTCAGGGTAGCTGGAGAGGGCACTTTGCTAAAAAGTGAAATCAATCCTACTTCAGAGAGATAAGAAGAGTTTCCTAGAGGAGACAAACCATAAAATGTAAGTATGTTAGGCTCTGTAGGAGATCATCATTTTGGAGGTGAAGCAATATGAGAAAATTGTGGAGCATTCATTCAAAAAATGCTAATTCCATTCCATTGCCCCTGGACCACTGCATAAGATGGTGGATGGAGGGATGGCCTGGGAAGAAATGCAAAAGTGAAGAATAGAAGACATCACAATGGGAGACATTTGGGTTTGCTCGGATGGCAAAAGAGACCATGGAAGATTCAGTTCAAATGTGATCATGATTATATGAGCAGGTTCAGAAGGAAGACTTTTACACGGAGTTAGAGCAACAGTGATCTGGAGAAAAGGCATCTGTTGGAACCACCACACCATAGGAAATCGACAGACATCTGATCTGTTCTTACATCCCTCTCCATCTTGTTCTCTAGACTTACCCTGCAAGTATCTAGGGTGGTGGCTCTCAACCCTCCAAACGCTGTGACTCTTTAATGCAGTTACTCATGTTGTGGCAATTCCCTAACCATGAAATTATTTTGTTCACACTTCATAACTTGCCAGTTATATGAATTATGATGTCAATATCTGATATGCAGGATATCTGATATATGACCTCCATGAAAGGGTCATTCGAATTCCCAGAGAGGTCGCAATCCACAAGCTGAGGACCATAGACACTAGGGACACATATATTTAGTGTTTATTGATATATAGAGGCAAACTAAGATAAGCATTGTTAGTATTTATGGCGTGCAAATTATTTTAAGAACTATGCATTAGTTATTTCACCTATTTCTTCTTATAAAGTACAAAGATCTAGATAAAAGTAGAATCAGGCAAGTGGCTATCTGAAGAACCAATCAGGAGAAGGGTACTCATCATTGTTAGAAAACAAAATGGGATATGGTTCCAGTTAGATCAAATGTCCATACAATCTCTACATACGATTTTATGAAGCAAGTGAACTATGAAGTAGAACTGTGAATAGTTTGCTTATTGGAGATAAAAATAAGCAAAAGTATACCCTATATTGGACTTTACAAATTAAATATTTAATTGATCTGAAAACTCTATGTCATTGTTTACTGCTCTAGTTGGTGGCATGAGCCTGGGAGAGTGGAATCTAAATGAGGTGGATTAAAGCCTTGTACAATTGCCAACTTTTCGGAGCGTCAGGCAATTGAAACTCTGAGATTGAATCACAAGGTAAGGTGTTTCAACACAGGGATGAGCCACAAGTAGCCTAACATGATTTTCCATAATAACTGTTGAAGTTAACTCACTCCTATCTGCTTTACCTAAGAGGGGCACAAAAACACATTCCTAGAACAGTTCTGTGTTTTTGAAGAAACTGAGGTTACAAGACTCTCTTGGGAGTTTTATCACAAGCACTTAGAGTTCCTTCGCATGACTCTACTTTTAGACTACTTTCAACATGTCATGATTTCAGCCTTTGGCTCCATCCTGAATTCAGTCAGCTGATATGCTAAGTAAATGGTATGGAAAAATAAAAATGTACTTTGTCAGACTAAAGACGTGGCTCAGTGCTTAAGAGCAGGGACTCTTAAATGACCCAGATTGGATTCCCAACACCCAGATGGAGGCTCACAGATGTCTGTAACTGTAGTTCCAGAAGATCCAATACCCATTCCTGGCCTCCATAGAGACTGCACATGCATGGTGCCCTAGGCCCATACACACAAAATATCTTTAAAATATATTTTGTTTGTTTTCCCCATAGATATAAAAGTAATTAAACTGTATACTAGGCTCTATATGTGAATAAAATTGGTTGAAGTTTCCAAAAGTTTAGTGATGTTTTATTTAGTGCGTGTAATAAAATCAAATTTTTAAAATGAAAACTTGAAGGGTTATAAAATACTTCCACTTTATCCCCACTAAATAAAGGCTTAATTCATACTTTAAAATTATCCCTTTAGATATGTCTTAAAGCCTGTCTTGGCATGAGTACCCTTGTGTTTCACCTGAGCTCTGCAGACTGTAACTAATGGATTTTATTCACCAATTCATTTAGTTTTCATATTCCAGCTTTTCTGTATGTTCTAAGAAGTAGTACCTAATGGTTGCCTAAACAAGACCTGAGAAAACTATGTCAAAACCAACTGTCATGCTGCAAAGACAAGGTATGATTCATAGGATTACACCCTTAGATGAAGAGCTACAAACAATGTTTGCCAAGAGATGAAGAATTAGTTTAATCCAGGGATGCGCCTCCTGACACATGAGTCATTCCTAAATAGCCCTAACCACATATAAATATGGACAATTATAAATGAGCTTAGCATGTTGCATGTATGTGTGTATATATACATATAAACAATAATTGAATAATTAAAGAATAAGAGGCCATGAATTAGAGAAATGTGGGGAGCAGAGGAGGAGTTGGAAGAAACAGAGGAAGGAGAAAGTGGTGTATAAAATTTCAAAATAATTAAAATATTTTTAAAAATAAAGAAATGAATACTTAGAGAGACCAAGCAGTCTGATAACACAAAGGAGGTGTCCACCACACCTTATGAAAATACCTTTGTTCCTTGACTTGATGTCTCTGTTTTTACCCAGTCTCTTTCATCACTAGCCTAAGGTGTTATGCTCCACTGAACAGAAGTTTGGCTTTCTTATGGTACTTTCTACCCCAGTAGGAAGATGAAGGGCTGGGTTCTTTGGTGATATCTAGGTAAACTACAGACACTGTTTGCCAGAAATACCTATGGGTGATTTGTGAATCACACATAAGCCAAAATGAAACCCAGAGGTTTGCTCTGAACAGAGCTTGAGAAAGGAAATAGAGTTTTGATATTGTTTCAAGCATAAAATCTACTTGCCCTGGACGTTCTTTTTTGTTGTTGTTGTCATTTTTTTAAAATTGAACTAAAAACTTCCTTTTCACTCATTTTTATAATTTTTTATTGTTGTTGTTGCTTTTTTTTTTCAAAACAGGGTTTCTCTGTGTAATCCTGGATCTCCTGAAACTTACCTTACATACCAGGCTTAACTCAAACTCATAGAGATCCACCTACCTTTGCCTCCAGAATGCTGAAATTACAGGCATGTGCCTCCACCACCTGGTGTTTTTGATAAGTTTTCGAGATATGACTTCACTTTCTCTTATTACTGTCACTTGGAAATGAAAGACTCTAGACAAATCCTACAGAACGTTGCACAACCTCAAGCATGTATCTGCCGCCAGACAGGCAGGCATGAGCTCAGAATCTAAATCCCCAGTTTCTGTCTGAATGATTTTATCTTCGTGTTCATATTTTCTCACTTATTATGGAGAACTTTTCTTGGATTACTTTGAGGATAAATAAAAAGTTTCACACAAAATTCTTGGCATATTGTTGGCTTTTACTAAATTTAAGTATTAATAAAATATTAAACGTAAATTCATATTAAGCCACAGGCAGAAACTAATCTGAGATGTATACACTGGAGGTCCTGCCAGACTTCATCTTACAGAGAGGAACCAGCTACTGTGTTCTTCTTATACAGGTGGGGCCTACTATAACTTGCCTGCATGTTTCTCTCTTTTTGTCTTTTAAGCGTAGTGACAAATCTTAGTTTAGAAGAGTTGAAAACTCAATTTCTAGGATGGGCAATAAATGATTTGTGTTCATGGCACATTAGGAAAAAGGTGTTGAGCTTGCATAATCTTACTGTAAATGCTTACCTAAATGTGAAAGGGATGGTATCACATTATTTTAAAGGTATTGTTCTTAGACTCAAATACCCCAAAAGGTAAAACTACATAATGCATATCTTAATTTGGAGGTTGTCATGATTTTTAAACAGAATGTTATGATTTTATTTCTTCAAAGGTTAGCTACAAAAGCCATGTTGTGTTTTCAGAAAGATATTTTTCAGTTTTGTCCCATTCTGTGGGGGCAGCCCTTCTCCATATTTGGGGCTAGGACTTTTAAAGTCTTCCTTAGTCAAGAGAAATTTACCAAGAAATTCAGACTGTTTTGAAAAAGTATCTTCGAGACACAAATGTTTAAAATTTCCTATGTGCATGTTTCTTTTTAAACCTCTACAGAATAAAACAAAGACACATGGAATGCAGACATATCAATATTTCATGTCTTGTTCATAATAGAAAATTAGTGTCTATTTACTACTTTTTCTAACATCAAACACCACTTTAGAAGCTCCTCACATTTCAACTTGAATGAGATGTCAGCTCTATCATTTGCCTTGATTTTAGGCTGAAATGCATTTTGGTTTTGATTTCCTTCCCCAAATATTCCGTGTTTTCCTAAGATTATCTTAAGAAATGGCAAGGTCTGCCTCTTTATGCAAGCAATTGATTTTGGCTTGATAAAAAATTAATCATACACTAGCTGAGTCCTTCCTTCTCTTGGTTTCCTCCTATTTGCTTCGAGCTCTGAAGTAGCTAGCACATCTCACTTCTCAAAGATCCCGGAAGAGCATAGTCAAATGCCAAGGCCTGCTTTACCGTAAACTGTATAAACCCATTATAGCTAAACTGCTGTGTATTCTGCATTGCTCTACTGTTGTGCAACTTTTTCCCCATTTTCCAAGCCATAGTCATTTTATTTTTATACCTCTTTAAAAGATGAAGGCACAGCTTATAATAAAATAGTTATCTCTAGTGGTAAATGAAAGTTGCTGAAGTTGGTATGTTTAAAAGTTGTTTCCAATTGGAGATGAGCTTTCACTCTCTACAGAGAAGGCTTCCTCTAATTTCTGAAGCATTCACCGGTGGAAGATAAATGGGGCACTGGAGAGTGGATGGGCATAGTTACATTTGAGTGTTCAATAGTTCTACTTCTCTCACTTCCTGAGATTCAGCAGCCAAGTGTTCAGCTGGTATTGCTTCATGAAAATGTAAATCAGTTTCACTGATAGTGTATATGATTAATCATCTTGGTAGAAAGATAATTTTAAATAACAAAGGAAGTGATTTCAATTTCACATTTGGGTAAGTGGGCAAGAGATGTAATTTGACGACATAAAAATATTTGCTGATGACCAACTATGTACAGATTACTCACTATATTAACCTGAGAAGAAAGGATTAAAACATCTCATCATATTAATAAACAGTAAAGTTTGCTGACTTTCCACTGTTTCACAATATTCCATATAATCTTACATCCAACATTTCATTTAAGATTTAATGTGTGCATCATAAAGAAGTAAAAAAAAAAGTAGCTCTGTGTGGTGTATTATACCTGTTTCAGCACTTGGGAAACTAAAGCATGAGAATTAAGAGTTCCAGGACAGTCTGTGTTATGGTATGAGATCCTGTCTGAACTACACAGACACATGCATGCACACAACACACACATACACACGCACAGTGGGAGAAGGGGAGAGAGAGAGAGAGAGAGAGAGAAAGAGAGAGAGAGAGAGAGAGAGAGAGAGNGTGAGTGAGTGAGTGAGTGAGTGAGTGAGTGAGTGAGTGAGTGAGTGAGTGGAAAGAAGGGAGAGAGAGAAAGAGAGAGAGAGAGAGAGAGAGAGAGAGAGGGAGGGAGGGAGAAGCAATGATGATGTAGAGGAGGAGGAAGAGGAGAGGGAAGAACAGTGAAACAAAAATGCTTAAACATAGTGGGATAAATTTTCAATGATTTATATATGAATTATGAAAAGCACAAAAGTTTTCTGAAACTTGGAGATTCGTGTATAATTCTAAGAGGTGAGAATGGGAAGGAAAGTCAGAGGGAGTTTGGATGGTAGTGAATGGAAGGAGAAAGGATGAGGTCAACCCAAATAGGCAGGTTACAGCAGATAGCAAGGAGACCTCAAACTCTAGTCTGTGGCGAGGGCTCCATGGCTCATCCCATTCAAAGTGACATGAGAATGAAAGTTGTCATCTAGTAATTCTTCCTGGCAATCTTTCTGGCACTCTACCGATCACGACTCTAGAGCTTCTTTGCCTTCGGGGTTCTCGATGGATTTAAACATTTATTTATTTATTTGTTTGTTTGTTTGTTTGTTTGTTTGTCTTGCTGTTGTTGTTTGATCTTTTAAAAGCAAGATCTCCTTATATAGCACTGGCTGTCCTGGAACTCCCCATACAGACCAAGTTGGCCACAGACTCACAGAGATCCTCCTGCCCTTGCCTCTCAAATTCTGGGATTAAAGGCATATGATACATCTACAGTACATATTTTTATTTATCTTCCTTTTGTTTATTTTTGTAGAGGATTATTGGTAAGTTTACATACTGCATGCTTTATTAATAAACTGTTGAATTTTTATATCTTTGTTACTTGTATTTCAGAGTCAATATTTTATTACCTTTGATAACAATTTGATGTTGAGATAGAGAAAAATTTAGCATTGAAAGTATATGGAAAATATAAAAAATTGTTTCCTTCATCATTCTTTTTCAAGTTTTTGTATTTTTTCGTATTTATTTTCATATTTGTGTGTATGTGTGTGTGTGATTTCATATGCAGCACTGCAAAAGTGTGATCAAAGGACAACCTGTGAGAATTGGCTCCCCTTTTACCATGTGGGTTCCTGTAGTCTGGCTTAGGTCATCAGACTTGGCTGCTGCTTTACCTGCTGAGCTATCTCTGTGTCTTTATAGCATTTATGCCTGGACATTGGTATCTATCCACCCGCTTCCTCAGCAAAACTCTACAAGCTCCTACCTATTTTCTGATTTTGAAAAATTACTTTCTATTATTGTCGTGTGTGTCCACACCACAGTGCGCCTGTAGAGATCCGAAGAACTCTGTGCAGTTGGTTTTTCCTTTTCTACCTTTTATAAGTTCAGTGGCTAAAATTCCGGTTGCCAGGCTTATGTGACGAGAGTCTTCACACTCTGAACCATGTACCAGCACAATCCTGTTTCTTAATACACATGCTTTCCACTGGGAAAGAGGAGGAGGATTATCTGAAGAGGATTGAGATCTTTTTTGCATGCTGTTAAATGTTTTTAAACTTCTCTTTTGAGATGCGGTCTTATTGTCTAACACAGGGTAGCCTAGAACATGTAATCTACCTGCCTCAATTTCTAGGATTACAGGTAAACATCAATGGTATTACAGGTAAACATCACTGTTCCTGTCTCTTACAATTGTTTTTAATATGGATTCTTGTTCTTTTCTATATCATACTAGCTAAAATGATCTTCTTAGGAAATTTATTAAGTCTTGGTACTGAATGAAGTAACAAATCACAAACTCTACCATATACTTTTATATATAATATGTACATAGGCAGTGTTCTCTCTCTCTAGTATTACGGGTGTTGGTAAAGCAATGTATCCATAAGAAGGAAGTTCTCAGTGTTGACACACATAATGAAAAAATTCACTATACACATAAGTCAAATCTGTACCTCGACTGTTTGGGGGATACTGACACATCATGTAACTTGATTGACACAGGGCTTCCTCTGGAAAGTAGGAAACCAAGGGCACCAGGCACAACTGTAGGCATTCTCAAGTTTCTCTCTGCCTGTACTGGTCTTTGTTCTGTTCTTTGAGTCATCTTCCTTTCCTGCTGGGCTTCTCATTTCCTCTTGCATCAGTCACATTGCTGAGCTCCTCCACAATCACTTCACTTTGCCTTAATTAAATCTTTGAGAACCCAGTTTCCAAATAGAATCAGACTCTGAGGTTTAGCAGGGCGGTTGAAGGGATTGGTAAAACACCTCCATCTTCCAATAGATGATTTCAATTACCATGAAACCTCATAAGTTGTCTGATTTTTTTTTGAGTTCTTGAGTAGGCACTCTGCCTTGTTACATCACCAAAAGTTATATTTCCATTTGAAAAAAATAAGAGAGGCACTGAGTATTAATGATTGCTAGGTATATGTAATGAAAACAAAGGAAATGGTTTTAAAGGATGATGATGTGGGAGAATTGTCTGTATTCTGTCAATCGTGTATTTTAATAAAACACTGATTGGCCAGGCAGGAAGTATAGGTGTGTAAACCAGACAAGAAGTAGAACAGGAGAATGCTGGAAAGGAGGAAGTCCATTCCTCCCAGTCCAGCCTAGATCACCAAAGAAGCAACATGTGAGCTGCCCAGCTAGAAAAGGCACTGAGCCATTTGGCTGGCATAGATAAGAACATTGGGTTAACATAAGCTACAAGAGCTAATAAGAAGACTGAGCTAACGGGCCAATCAGTTTATAATCTTATGGAGATGAGACACACTAAAAGAAACCCCGATGCCGGCTGTGGGGTACCGGGCGGGACAGACAACCCAACTAGCAAGCCCTCATTGTTACAGGATGAATCTTATTATGTAAAACAACAGAACCAGGAATGGTGGGTGATACACTGAGCAAACTGAGAAAGGAGTTTTGGCTGAAAATTATGATAAATACATTACTTAGCAGTTTTTCTACAAATGAACAACATAGAAATTGTCATTCTATAAAAATAAATGTATTAAAAAATAAATATGACATTTTAATGTGTTTGATGTTATAAAAGGATGAGAATGGAGTTGGTAAGGCCTTTCTTAGATTAAACAATATTCTGCCATAAGGTCTTAGGAAGATTAATCATATCAGCATCTGAGTAGATGTTCCTTGAAGTTATTTGGAAGGGGAGAATTTGCTGGTGACTGTAAACCGAAAGGTGGACTTTCTACTCACCAGAAAAGTTGTCACTAGACAGCAGTGCAAAGAAAATAGGAGTTTCTTAAGTAGTTGGTGGTAATTTAATGGCATATTTTCTATCTTCATTTAATAAGTGTGAACATGAAAGAGAATTTGAAAAGAAGGAATGAAGGAGAAGAAGGAAGAGAGATGGATTTAGACTGGAAATCTAGATTCCGAAATGAAGAGGATCCGTGAGATTCCTGCATGTGTAATTTTCTGAGCAGGTCTTTCAGACCTCAAGGAGGCTGCTTTGGGATCCATGTACCATCCACACATTCACCGCCTCCTGTGCAATGTGCTCTACCTCTACACTTTGTTTCTATTCTATTTTAGTCCATCTCCTTATCCTGCAGCTTCTGACACTGCAGACATCGGCCAGACTGAGTCACTGATGAAAAACATGCAAGGTACTTCAGCACTCACCGTGTCCTGTGATCTGTGGGCCTCCACAGGGATGTTCACTGGATAGAAGTGGAGGTTGAGAATCTGACTCCAGGTGAAGAATCGTGGTAGACATATTTATAGGGCATGAGAAGAAGAGGAATCAGCACCTGGATCAGAGGAATATGCAAGGAATATTAATCCACACCAAATACATGTGTAAATTGGCAGCAACTGGAAAATAAGCAAATATAAGGAATGACACTGTCTTTTATGGAATTCCGGAGTGGATTCTGCATTCACATGCATAGTGTCCAAATCCAAGACTTCCTTCTCAAAGATTTTGACTTTGTCTAGAGCAAAGTCTACCCTTCATCTTGCTGTCTGTAGTGTCTATAACATCAATCACATGACAAGCATTAAGGCCCATTAAGTCCATGGAAAGTGCCTTTCAAATACTAATTCACTTACTGTTTTCTCTACCTTAACAAGATAGGTAGAGTCTTCACTCGTTTACTAAATGTATTTTAATAGTTAATTTGGGTATGATAAAAAATCACACGGTGACACAGCTTTCTGAAGTCAAAGGCAGTAAGATTGCAGTATATTTGGAAATAGCCTGGGCTACAGTGTGAGACTCTTTTTCAATACTATCCACTAATAAACCACATAAAATAATTCCTGATACACAATAAACATCCATTCTTTCAAATTGTTGAGAAATAAATACTTTCGTTGAAGCTTTTAGTGTACATATGTATATATGTTCTGTATATAATTTTGGTTTGGATAACATATATGTGTATAAATTATCTGCACACATACATATACACACTCACTCATAAAGAGGAAACCCATCCAATCACCAAGTATTCTACAATAATTCACTATGCTGGGTGGGGGGTGGTAATTGCTTTACTTTGTAATCTCTAATAGAAGATAAAATAAGATTGAAGTAAAGTTAAAGAAAAGTAAGTCCTAAATTGTTGGGAGACAACTTCCCTACTGGCTTTTCTGCATGCCTTACATTTTCTTTTGGTCTGGCCCATCTTCTCAAGGACATTCCTTCAGGGTACAACCTTCTGAGGAGAGATAATGTTCTCATCAGAAACTTCTCATTAGATTGCAGTAACATCCCCCTCTCATAAAGGGCTAGGCTAATTTGTTAGCAGTTCCTTTAAACAAGATTGGGATTCCTAAACTGCTTGGCCGCGATTCAGATTTTAATGTGTGAGCTAACCCTAGCAATCCTGTGAGTTCACCTCCACCTCACTTCTACAGATCCTGGAAAGAGAGGACAGACATAGACTGGAGGCTAAGCCTGCTCACTATGGAGGGCTGTTACCCAGCCCTGAAGCAAATATGAGTCACACAAATGCACGTCAAGGAATACTATCTACTTAGGCAAACAGTGAGAGATCTGGCCTGATGAGACCTTGAATTGGTACGTTTTAGCTTTCAGAACTGGGAGAAAATAGCATTTCTGCCACTTTAAGTGATATCTTCTGAGAAAACAATATACTATTTTTATCAGTACAGTCTTCAAAGTTGTTATCTTTAGAGAAAAATGAGGCATAATGCTATAGACATAAAAGAGAATAATAAGTTCTTGGACCCAAAGTCCAAGTATTAGAAGTTGTCAGAACTATGCTGCGATCCCAACACCTAGATACACTAGGCAGGTGTGTGACCCTGGGAGGTTTACAATCCTCTGCAAACCCCATTCTCACTATGAGGAGGTTACCATAACCGCTGCTGCCTAGAAAGGCTATTTAGGGAGTTGGGGGAAAGTCTGTATCAGGTGCTGGAGATGTGAGCATTAGCAATGCTGTGAGATCTGTCTTTTCTGGAGACAGATATGGTGATGGTGGAGAGGGATTACGTGGATTCTGTGGGCAGAGCAAGGGATCCATGAGGCAGCTAAGGTACCAGTTCAGTTACCAGATATAAGAGGCATGAACTATAGCAGTGGCAAAGAGATAATAAGAGTGGATAAAGAATATGGTCACCTGCGAACATTAATTGGCTATTGCTGGGTATGCCACTGGTAGCCCACAAACAAATCCATTTCCATTAATTTCCACTAGTCTACAAGAAGAATATACCTATCTCAGTGCTCTGTGTAGTTTAAATCTCCCAGATGAGGCTTGTAGTATTATCCAGATCACTGGGTATGCTTTACGTCAGGGCATACCAGGAAGTATTTTTTTTTTGCGGAAATTGATCATAATGTCAGGACAACAGAAGGTCTTTTATCAGAGTGAAAATAGATTTTCACATCACCAGTATACTGTTAATTTAATTCAGTATAAGGGTAAAATAACTTCATGAATTTTTATTGCCCAAATATATTAATGTTAAAGTTTGACTACATAAAAAATTATGCTGGGATTGCCTTCAAAATCTAGTTAAGTGTTTAGAATTCTTAATTCCAGCTTTAAAAAATGACTTAAATATGCCACTACCCTCTGCTCCTAGATACAATTCATACAATTCAAGGAACCCCACCCAAGCCTGAAACCTAAACAATAAAACACAGGAAAACTGGGCTTGCCATGGTAACGACCAGGAAATGGAGCTTCTTGTGGCAAGAAGTATTTTAAAGATCTGAAAATATTTTTCCAGGTGTATAAATGCATATTAATAAAAATTGAGTATTAATGAATTTTATACTTAGAAACATTTTTCTTTAGATGCTTATATTTATCATTAAACTACCTTTATATACCTTTATATACAGTTAACCCCTCAAGTGAATGCACAAACATTTATATTTTAAATATAGAAAAGAACCATTTGAGATTTAGAATAGGTTTAGCTATGTGATGATCTCATGAAAGCATCCACTACTAGATACCTGAAATGATTGGGGCAAACAACAAAATTAATTTGTAACAAATAAAGAAAAGTGGTGAGGTTTAGCAGAAGAAATGGCAGGTTGCTGAGAACAGAGAACAAACTCTTTTCTTAGCTCCTCTGAGGCTTATTTGAAAACTTCACAGATGAGGTGAATATGTCACCACTGGTCTGCTAAGAGTCGGGAATAATAGTAGCCATTTTCTCTCTTTTCATCTTCATGTTACATTACTTCTGAATGGCAGTTTTAGACTCATGTTTTCAGTTCCAATCATTTCAGTTAGGAAATTTACAAAAAGCCAACCAATATCGTGTATACCCACAAAAAACCCTGAAATCTGATATTAAAATTAAATACCATTATGTTAGTATGCCCTCTCATAATGAAGTAGTGAGCTCAAAACATAAGAAAATAAGATAAAGCCGAGCAGTGGTACTGTATTCCTTTAATCCCAGCACTTGGGAAGCAGAGGTAGGTGGAGCTTGGTGAGTTTAAGGCTAGTCTAGTCTACAGCTTAGGTGTCAGGGCAGCCAAGGCTACATAGAGAAACCCTGTATCAAAAAAGTCCAAAAATAGATAAGATAAAATAAAGTAAGATAAAAATGTATGAAAATACTATAAAATTTTGATGAAAGACATAAAAAATTGAATAAATATAATGCTTATCCCTACATGGCCTAGAAGAGTTAATATTATTAATATTATTAGAACTTTTTAAAAATTTGATTCACAGGCTTAATGCAATCTCAAACAAAATCTCAGCAGCTTAGTTTGTAGATTCATCCAACAATGCTAATGTTGTTTGGAGTGTTAAAACCAACAACCCTGTAATTGTTAAGAAAATAGTTAAGAAAACCAACCAAAGTAAAAGGGTGATACTAAAAAACTTCAATATATAAGTAGACAACCACTGCATCATGATAGTATAGAAATGGTTAAATAGCAGACAAATACCCTGACAGAGGAGTGAAACCAGAAAATAAACATAAATACAATCACCCATTCTGTGACAGAGGAGCAAAGGCAATAGAATAAGAAAAGAAAAATCTACATGTCTTCATTAGCATTTCAAATATGTCATTGTCAGAAAAGGGAAATTGCAAACTGAAAGAAATAAATACAGGAAAAAATACAGGAGAGGGAGAAAGGAGGGTAAAATAGTAAGAATGTCTGATAAAGTCATAACTTATCAGACTGTTAACTACTCACCTAAATACCCTATAAGACATATAAGTCCATATAGTGCATATTTAAACCTATGTATACGGTTAAAGTGAACTTTTCTCATCTGGGCCAACAATGCTTTCTCTAAAAGCCAAAGACTACCTAATAAAAATCCTAACACCAGGCACTGAATGTTCTCTTTCAAGTCCTTGATAAGGGTTTTCCTAGAGAATACCAAAACATAGTTTATTGTTATTGTCCTTGATTGCCTCCCAAAGATAGAAGGAAAGTCCACGTTGCTAAAAACACCATGTACTTCAGAAACAGGGCTTGGAGGCCCCTATGCTGGAACTGACCTGAATGTTTCCTCCCTGAGGGCTGGCTTTCATGGTAACAGAAAGTACCATGCAAGCTTCCAAGAAGGGAAGCAATCAACGGTACTACTCAGCCATGACACCTACAAAATACATCAACTATCTACAAGGCACAATAATCCTAAGGGTGTCATAGTGGTAAGTATATTTTGGCAGTAATAGCTCTCTAAATATACTGACTATCTACTCAATAAGAAGGAAATCATTCTTAATACTAGAAATCTTGCCAACTACCCAGGGCTAGTGAAGTCATGGATCTTGTAGGAGAACTTGCAGTTACGATGTTACTAAACCAAAATAACCCATAGTAACAATTTAATATTCATCCTTGTACCCACAGATAAGTGTAGTCCTCACCCATCGTCAGGAAAACTTGGTTTTGCCACAGAGGAGACCATTGCAAAAAACCACAAACAATAAAAATGGAGAGGAACCCCATCCCAATGAACACATCTATAAAACAGTTCCCGTCATCTAAGGCTCAGGGATAATTACAGAAGAGGGAGCAGAAAGATTCTGTTAGACTGTGTTTCCTAGTGTGGTTGTTTGAATTATGCCCCCCCGAAAGGAATGGCACTATTAGCAGGCCTTACTGGACTAGATGCAATCTTGTTAGAGGAAGTTTATCACTGTAGAGGGGACTTTGATGTCTCATATATGTCTAAGCTAAGGCCATTAAACAGATCACTTCCTGTTGCCTGTGAGTCAAGATTTAAGCACTCTCAGTTCCTTCTCTAGCGCCATGTCTGTCTGCTTGCTGCCTTGTTTCCCATCATGACAATGATGAACTAAACTTCTGAAGTGTAAGAGAGTCACACCAGTTAAATGTTTTCCTTTTTAAGAAGTTGCTGTGGTCATGGTATCTCTTCACAGCAATAGAAACCCTAACTAAGTCACCTAGCAATGTCACCCATAAAGTCTCACCAATATGATTGCCTAAACATGGCTAACCAAGAAGAACAGTAGACTTGACGACACGTATAGATGGGGGAAGCCCAGAAGATCTCCGCCATACATAAAGAACTATAGGCAATACAAAAGGAACGCTGGACTAGGAGAAACAGTCTTCCTTGGGGAAGAGCACAGCAACTGGATACGCAATACCAAATACTAAGCCCGGAAAACATACATACAAATAGCATTTTACAGACTGACCAGGTTTTATTCAGGAATATATACATCTATGTATATAACAAAACTTAATGAAAAAATAGAGGCCATGAATTTGAAAGAGAGCCAAGAGTTGTATTTGAAGGATTTGGGATAAGAAAAGGGAAGGAGAAATGATATAATTAAACAAGGTTTTCCAAAGAGAAAAAGGAAAAAAAATAAAAGAAAAATATGTGTCCGGGTCCATTTAGATACATCACATAAGGATATCCGGATAGATATGCATATTCAAGGATTCTCCATGGCCCTTACATCATAGAAATGTACATCTAAATAACATTCAGGTACTGATGCATGCCTGTTAAAACATCCAAATCCTAGAGGATGATACTACCTAATGCTGAAAAGAATGCAAGTTTTTCTGGTACTTAAAAGATCCTTTGGCAGTTCTTACAAATATAAGCATAGCCTATGAAATAATTTAGTAATGAATCCATTTATCTAAAGAAGCTTGAAACTTTTCTCTATTCCACATAAATACAAAAGTTGCTTTTCAAATGCATGCGTGGAAAAGTAACAAAGATGTCATCCTCTAGAAACTGAATGATTAATTACCTATACTACATTCAGGCAATTCAGGATAGTTACTGATTTAAAAAAATGAACTACCAACCTGTGAAAATTAGTAGATGAAACTTTTGTTACATTACTTAAGGGAAGAAAGTCAGCTTGAAATGCTGGATGGTGCCACCAACACTTTTCTAGAAAAATCACCCATGGAGAATGAAAGGATCTGCAGTTGCCAGGTACTAACAAAGGAGGGACCATGGGAAGGGAATGTGCTGACAAGTTTTAGGACACAGCAAAACTATTCTTTATGAGCATAAATAAGCTCAAGTCTATAAAATGTACAACAAGAATTGTAGTGAGAAGTTGAGCAGGCCTGCATTTCGTCCCGCCCAGCTCCCGCACGTCTAGCTTATACCCCGAAATAACAACACACAAATTNTCTTTATTAACCAATGAAAGTAACACATAGACAAATGACCCTCCTACATCAAAGAATACTTTTTCTTTTCCTTTTTTTTTCACTTCTTTGTCAATGATTGCCAGGGCACACACAGATGTGAGCCTGTTCCACCTTGTCAGAAAGCCAGAGAGTTTCAGCTTATTGTTTCTCTATAACAGGTGTGGCTACAGATGAGAGATTCTGCCCTAGGATGTGGTTAATTAGTATTTTGAATGTTAAAGTAGAGCTGCTCCACCTGGACTAAAGGTTGGAGAATTCTAGTCTATTCCTTGTGTCATGCTAGTGAAGTCTGTTGCCTCCTCCCCTCCCCTTTTGGAGTGAAGTATATGAGTTTGTGGAAAAATAAATGTCCCTCCCGATGCTGTGCTGTTTCTGTCTCATATTCCCTATTTCTTCTGCCTAATAATTCTTTATTGCATTTATGTTTTTTATTGTTTTTATTGAGCTATACATTTTTCTCCTCTAATAATTCTAATCCTCACAGTCCTACCATAGAATGTAAGAGTTTTGTCAAAGATGGTTTTCAACAAATGATTCAAAAAACCAACAACTTAAGACACTAAGGGTTTGTTCTGACTCAAAGTTTCAGAGTGCAATCTATTATGGGTAGGAAGTCATGCTATCAATAGTGTGAGGCATCTGGTCACATTGCATCATCAGTTACGAAGTGTCCTAGTTACTTTCCTGGGACAAAACACCATAGACGAGACAAGTTACAAAAGAAAGAACTAACTGAGTGTCTTCATCACTGTTCTATTGCTCTGAGGAGACACAACAACGAAACAAGAAAATACTTAACTAGGGATTTCCTTACAGTTTTAGAAGGTTAGCTCATGATCCTGAGGCAGAAAACAGACAGGCATGATGCTGGCACAGTAGCTAAGAGCCTACATGTTCTTCTGTAGGCTTCAGTAGGCAGCAGGCAGGTGTGGAGAGAGAGGGAAAAGGACAGAGCCAGAGAGGGAGAGGGAGAGGGAGAAAGAGACTGGGTCTAACGTGGGCTTTAAAAGCACTTTAGTGGTACACTTCCTCCAACAAAGTCATGATTCCTAATCCTTCCCAAATAGTCCTATAAAATGTGGAACACAGGAAGGAAAGAGATATTAAAGCCCGGTGCCATGTACATTTAGGGTGGCCTTCCTATATCGCTTAAACCAATCTAGAACCTCCTACAGACATACACAGAGGTTCACTGATGAAAAATTTTAGATCTCATGAAGCTGATAAAATATTCATAATCACAAAGGTCAAACGCTAATTTAAACTATGAGATTTGGGTGCTGTTAAAATACTTATGTGAGTTCATTAGTTGTGATCTCAATTGAAGACACGCTGACAAGGAGTATCCTTGTGTTAGGCTGTGCAATATATGGAGAGCTCAGCATCCTTTGCTTAACTTTGTTATAAGCTAAAATTATTATAAAATATTGCTTTAAAATGTTTATTCAATTGATTTATACAGGAAAATTTAATAACAGTTTGTATTGAGTTGATGAAATTTTTATATGAACAATGACAGATTTCCTACTCTATTTATAGCTCAGTTTCAAACTGAATAAGGTCTGTAACACAAAAGCAATACTTTTGCTGGGATATTGTGCAGCCTTTAAGCCTGTGAAGAGGTTTGTACCTCTTTTTCTTCTTACTTATTGAGTTTTAGTATTTATGCATCCCAGGGAACATTTTTCTGGCCTTCTCATTTCATAAAGTGGAGGAAGCTCATCAGTGGGGCCTCCTGTGGCCCTTACCATGGGGGAGATTTCCCAGAGTGCCGGGCTTCACACGTGGCAGCCTGAACAGGAGAGGCCCCAAGTGGATGGGTGCACCCCTTAATGGAGCTTGGAACAGACTCATTGCATAGAGTTAGGAAACTCACAAGTGCTGCTTTCAACTACAGTAATTTAAACTTTTTTTTAAAAAAAATATCCTTACCTGTGGATGAGTTTATCTAATTTAATTTTTTTCTTAACGTCCATCTATTCAAAGTCGTATAGCATGTGAAGCTTATGTAAACCGAGTTACATTTGCTGACATCTTAGGATGGGTAAACCGAAAGAAAAATAGAACTGTCTTATAAAATGTTTTGATTTTGTGTCTTGAGCCTGCCCTTGACACTCAGAATTTCCAGGTTCATTAGCTAGCTATGAAAATTTTTAATTGACAACATAGTGCTGGCTTCTCAGGTCTGGAAGCTCCTGAGTTTACCCCTAGACAAGATCAAGGTTTCATCTCACCTTCAAGTATATTACCTGTGGTTATGTTTAACTCAGCTATGACTTGTTTTGTTGATAATAACTTTAGTAGCCTTCAGAAATCCATCTAACACATTACTTAATAGAAATACTTCAAATGAAGTCAGGTGGTGGTGTCCCACGCCTTTAATCTCAGCACTTGGGTGTCAGAGGTACTCTTTGTGAGTTCAAGGCCAGCCTGATCAACAAATAGAGTTCCAGGACAGCCAAAACTGTTACACAGACAAAAACCCGCTCTAGAAAAATAAATTTCTTTCTTTCTTTCTTTCTTTCTTTCTTTCTTTCTTTCTTTCTAAAAATTCAGATGAACCTTAGAAATTTTAAGTAACAAAGAAGCATAGGACATAGCAAGGTGCACAGCTGAAGACATCACTCTGGTACCAGTTACTTTTTTATTGGATTTCTTTCTCTGTATCTTTTAGGATGAAAGATGGAATTATTTAAGAACTGTGAAACAGAAATACCATTAAAGAAAATATATTCTTCCAAATCAATTAATCGTTACATTTAAAGAATACTTTTGTTGCACTATGCACCTTGCAATTTTCAATCCGTGTAAGACCAGCCAGATAAGTGTGAGAAACCTGCTGTTTTCACTGAGGCACTCTGGGATGTGTGCAGTTTCTTTCTAGACTTTTCCCCCCCATTTTCTCTCCATCACTTTCTGAATCTCAGTGTTGAGTTGTCGTGAATATGTTCTCTCTGGGTGTTTTGTGCTGCTGCCCCTAAAGAAATAGACTTTCTTTTCATTCGCAGAAAACCTGTCTGTGATGTTCAGATATTGATCAAATGGAACAATTTTAACTTTTATCTTGGGATCCTCAAAGGTCCTATTTTTGAGACATAAATAATTTAAACCACCTTGACTATTACTTCAGAGCCGGCTGTCTTTTCAAAGGAAAATTTTCACTGACATTTTAGAGGTTACTGTGAATTTGGTAACTTTGAGTGAAATTAAATGAATAAAGGAAGTTAAATATATTCAATATGAACACTTGTGGCTTTGCTGGATGCACTGATAACAAATCTTTTGTTTGAAGATTTTTTTTAAAGAAATACTGATACAGATAAACCCTTTAATGCTAAAAAGCAGGTAGGATTTTCTCGAATAAGTACTGCTGTATCTTTCCAGCACACGTTGATCACAGACAGTAGAATTGTGATGTGGGTCTAATTTTTTAAAATATATATATACATATATTGATTACACGGTAGGGCTCATGCAATGCATTTACAGCTGTAAGGCAGAAGATTCCATAATTGTAGAGAATAGGAGACACAAAAACCAATCTCTTGATATTTGATAGTTAGAGTTTAGATGCCCAGGTGTATGACGTAGACAAGGATTAAATAAGACAATATCAGCCACAGCGGCAAAGCAACCACTAACTGCTTTTTGCAAAAAGTAAACTGGATAACTATGAATATAAAATCTAAAACTCCATTATGTTTACTTGTTTTTTTTAAGAGTTCCTTATTAAGTAACTGAAGAAAAATTCAGATCAAGGAGAAGGCAAAATGTGCATTTCACTTAGATTTTTCATTATTACAGCTTTTTTTAATCCTTGTGAATACCCTCATTCTTACTTGTTATTCATTTACCACATATTTTTATGACAAAGTTCTCACCAGCAGGGAAGGACTTTAAAATTAGTTTGTTGTATCTCAGTCTAGAATGTTTGATCAGTATACATCCATTTATTGAAGAAGTTGAAGAGTGGGAATAACCTAGTACATCAGTATAGTCATTCACCATGTTCCCTAAGTCCAGGGAAACGGAACTGAAATAAAGACGAATATTTGAAAATCTTTCTTCCACTTTGGCACACATCGTTTATCATTTTAAAATTATCAAGTAAAACATTTCTACCAGGAATCAAAGCAGGTGTTCACAGGAGTGAGCCTGACCTCCCGTGTTGGCCCACTGAGTTTGAAAATGAAATGGTTCCAGAAACACTGGGGAAAACCACTTTGTGATTACTTCACGTTAATTAAAACTGAAGAAGTGATGGTAAGTGTTTAATCTCGTACCCACATTACAGCAGCCTGGAAGTGCAGGAAATGTTTCCTTTTAGGAGCAATGCTGTGTCAGGAAGGAACAAAATGCCTGCCTAGATAGCTTACATCTGGAAGACAAGAGCATTCTGGGCAAAGGTGCTAGCAAGGAGTTGAGAGCACATTCTATCTAAGAAGCAGGATGGGAGACAAACCCAGGAGTCAGGGTTAAGGGAGAATATGGATAATGTCCTGATGAAAGTCTGAAGCAGGCTTTTTGGAAGCCTTCTAAAGATCCTGGAAAGTCCTAGAGGGAAAGAGGATAGAAATCATCCAAAATGGGAGTCACATTCTAAATACTTAGCAATACAGCATCACCAGGGAGGGAGTAGAAGTTGCTGGGAGTTAGCCTGCTCCTGGAGCAGTGAGTGATGAAGAGACTGAAAAAATAGTGAAAGTGAGGTTTAAAGATAAAAATTTTAATTCTATTTTGGATTTACCAACCTACATGACATTGAGGGGGTAACAACTGGGTCACTGAATGTAGGATTTTGAAGCTTGACTTGGAAAATAGATCTGGGAGTCTTCAACTGCAATTCATACCTGCTAAGATTTAGTATAAGCTACTATTGTGGAAAGAATTCCTAACACAATCACCAAAGCCAGATCAATACATTTCTTTTCTGGTACACAGAAGGTCATGGTGCAAGACTTCTGTCACATTTCTGGGTTGGACCTGTACCAGTTGCTCCATCTTCAAGTATCTGAATGTGTACCAGACCAAAGCTAAGGGAAGACAGGAGGTTGTTTCTTTTACTTTGAAGACATTGGAAACGACATGTCACTTGGTCTAGGCACAAATACTCTCTGTATTTAGTACCTGTTTTCTGTAGTATTTTTAGCTACTGGAGACTGATGGAGGTCTTCTTGAATTAGAACTATCATGATTTTTTTTGAGAAAATATGAAAATTGCAGCATATAAAGGAATCTGGGACACTTTTAAGGAGAGGAAGATTATTTGGGCATCCTTAAATTCATTTAGAGAATAATAAATGCATTTAACTTGTGGCCAGTAAGGACGAAATCAAAAGTGGACACTCAGTAATAATCCCTAGATAAGAATTAAAACAATTCCACCCACAGAATGGTTTGGACGGAGGCAAAGGCAGCAAACATCCATGGACTTGGTGGCAGATTTCAGATGTATCACACCTTGCTCTTCCTTTTCTCTAACGAAAGATGAAGCTGTCTTTTGAGGGTGACCTGAGGCTGACACTAGAAGTCCCAGGGCTAAGAGTAAAGAAGTTCTGACATGATGTGGGAACAGGGCAGCCGGTTGTCTCTAGCTAGGGTCTGCATGCCTTCAGATCACCATGGAAACACAGCTCTCTTGCTTATGATGTATGTAGTGACATTTAGTGGAGAGATGAATGTGGGTGCATAGTGCCTGTAAAGGGAGCAAGAGAGGCATTATCTGTTCTTTGGTTGTTTGGGAGTCTAAATTCTCTCATTCATTTTTGTTTGACACTTAGGGCTTAATGATATCACCAGTTCTCTAACATTTATTTTTCCTCACTTGATTAACTTAATCAAAATCAAATTTTTCATACCTTATTCGATTTTACTATACATTTTCTTTTTTATGTTATACATACAATGTTTAAACTGTCGTTTATTTTTAAAAAAACTTAGATATTTTTGAGATTATAAAATAATTACACCAGTTCAATTCCCTTTTCTTTCTCCAAAACCTCTTGTGTACCCAGCCCTTGCTCTTTCAAATTTATGGCCTCTATTTCTTTAATTGTTGTGATATTCATATACATATATCCATATGCTAAATACATAATGCAACTCTAAATACATAATACAATTCTAAACACATAAATATAATCTGCCATGCATATGTAATGTTACTTGTACATGTAAATTTCTTAAGGTAAATAATATCATGTTATGAAATTTTACTCTTTAATGCTTTTCTTATGTCAATTTCTTCACTCTTTCTTGTTTTTTTATAGCAATCCATCCCACTCTATTGGTTTAAATGGCTATTAAATTTTCTGTTTTAGGTATTATGTCTTAGAAAGTAATCTCATTATAAGTGCAGTTTCAATTCACTAAGTCAGAAAGGGGTCAATATTGATTAATGATGACCTGCTATTATGCAAACAGATGGAAAATGTAGTCTCGATGCTTTATATCTTATTATTCTCGTTATTGCCTTTATTAACAACAAACAAGTACTCTACCCTATGACAGCAAAACTTAAAATGTGGTCCTCTGAAACTTACTACTGGTTTTACCTCTATGCTGGAGACTCTGGAATGAGCAAAAGGTTCTGCGCAAACGCTGAAACCAGCAACTGTTGAAAGCAGAGTTTTCCAAGCTGTATCAGTTCTATCACTTAATTTATTCTCACATCACAGTGGTTATCTTGATATGAGTTTATCAGGTCAATCCTTGCTGGTACACAAAGTCCAATTCAAATATCTCACTTTAATATACTCTGCAAACTCCCCCATGTGACTGATCTCTTCCTATTCTACAATAACCATGTCATTGTAGATAGTATGGTCTGATTACCAAAAGTACAGTGATTGTCTCCACCTCTCATGAATAAGAAAATGATAGAAGTGCATAATGCAATGAAATGTAGGTGTCTACAAGACTGGTCTTTAAACTTTTAATCAAAATGTCAAGGATATAAAATGTAAATACTCTAGATGCAAATGAGTTGTTTAGATTCAATATGATCATGCATTAACTACAAAACAAACAAACAAACAAGCACTGTAAGAACAGTGGTAACAATGATAACTTAATGAAGCTCAGATAGTGGTTCTAAATGAAATTATTCAAGGATGAATTCTTTGTAACAATCAATTTCCCAGATAAACACTGTAGGCTAGATTTTGATATGGATAAACATCTTTTAAGCCCCTTGGGAAATAACAAATCCTGGTGTTTATCTTTACACAAAGATACAAAATATTGCTCTGAGGTAGAATAATGAAAAGCCTTTTCCTTTTCATAATTAAATAGCAACTATGATAATGGCAGTCTTGGTATTTAGAAATATATATTTTTTCAATCAATAATAGAGAAACTCAAACCTAATTCTCATACGAATTAGTCATCAGATGTACTTAGTAATTTGGCCACTGTCATTGCCCTTTACTCATGGAACAATCTGAGCAATTCTCAAACTGCTTATGGTAAAGTCCTACGATTTCCATAGAGGTGAAAGGTAAGATGAGTTTAAGGAAGTTCTTGGGTAGACAAGGAGCCATCAATAGTATCTACCCTCTGCTTTGTCTTTAGAATAGGAAATCTTTAGAAGGCTTAGCTCTCTGAATATTATCCACAAATCTCTCTGGCTACCCTATTCTGGACTGCAAGCTTGTGTCCTTGATTGTTTCTGATGGATCAAAGTAATTGCTTCTCCCTCTCCACAATTACTGATTTAGGGAGGAGGCTGTGCAGCTGTGCATCTTCCTGAAGACTGAGACTTTGAAAGTCCTCCTGAAAGGTTGTGAAACAGAAATTGATATTGTTTCTTGAACAAGATGAGAATTCAACTGTGGATGTCAGAAAGAAAGTATCTCATTGATTCCAACTGGCAAACAAACATCCTAGCAGCATAAGGATTAGATTTGGGATGGCATCAGCATGATGAATGATGGAATCAAAAGATGGAAAGAATTCATGAACTTGATTCCATTCATCAACTCTAAATCAACCAATCAGCCTGACGTTCCTGTAACTATTTATGTTAAATAATGCAGTCCTATTATTTAAGAGAACTTGTATTTGTTTTTTACTCATAGCTGAATTATTTTGACTGAAACAGGGATAGCATGTAAAATTACACTGGAGTGGGACAACTTTACACATTCAAGGTCAGGATGCTATCATCAAACACAAAAGAAAAAAAGCTGTATTATAATGGTGCTGGATACTAGCCAGAAAGAAGTTATGAAGGCAAATGTGTGTGGTTCAAGGGGAAGTAGACCAGAATTAATAGAATTATGGGGTGTAAGGTTCCAAGGTTGCAGTTTATTATTAGAATCTACGATACAAACACAGAGATTTTTTAATGACCTTGAGAATGCAATAAAGGTATCTATCTGTTAATGTCAGAGCATAAAAATAGGGTATCAGCTGACCTTGACAAATGGCTTATGAAACATGAAATATAGTTTCTCTTAGAAAAGTCTTCAGAGAGAATCATTCTCAAGGAAGATTTACCTCAATAGAGGCCAACAACTAGGGACAGAGGAAGGATTTGGGGATAAGTTTAGATTTACATGAAAGCTAAGCAAAAAAGAAACAGTATTTTTCAGAGAGCATAGTGTAAAAGGTTTCCAGGAAAGATGAGAACTGGATAAACTGAAGAAGACCCCTCCAAAGGGTTTGTTACAAAAACAAGAAAAAATCACAAAAGACCCCCTTGGCAGCTGCCTGGCCTCCCTTGCCCCCACTAGGTTCCTGCTTCAAATGTGGTGAGGACGATCACTGGCCCCGGGCTTGCACTAATCCCCACCGGCCACCCGAGCCATGTCCAAAGTGCTACAAAGAGGGAAACGTTCAGTTGACTGCTCCCACACACCTCGTGGCATTGGAGTCGCAAACACAGACCGCCCTCCCACTGACCTTCTAGGCCTGCCCAAGGATTTCTGAAGGTACCTGGGCTCTCTTGGCCTGACCATTGTCATCTCGAGCAAGGAGAACATTGGTGTTAGGGATACCTCGCCATGGTATTAAGGAGGTTCGTCTCTTTCCTCTTAGACATTGGAGCCACATGCTTGGTCCTGAGGGAGCTTTCGGGACCCATCTCCCCTTCTTGTCTCTCTATATTGTTGGGGTAGGGGGACAGCCTTACCGACCTCATCAGACCCTACCATTCATTGCATTTTCAGGGGTATTATTACTCTCACTTACTCATTTCTTTTTACTCTCATTTATTCACAGGTTGTGCCAACTTGTCCTGTACCCTTAAAGGGAAGGAACCTTTTAGCCAAAATGGCAGCTTCTACTTCTTTTGCTCCCCCCATTCACCTTCCCCTGACTCACAAGTGGCTCCTCTTCTCATCCTAACCACCCACCCTACTGTTTTCAACAACCTCCCTAAGTCTGGGACACCCGAAAACCCATCTGTTGCTAGACACCATTCCTCCATCATCATCCAATTACAGGACCCTACATGGTTTATTATACAAGTGCTCACTTCCACTCCAGAGCCTTGGGGGATTTAAACCTATCATCTGTGACTTCCTAAGAAAAAAGCTACTCCCACATCCTCTCCTTTACCAACACTATACCTGCAGTTAAGAAAGCTAACAGAAATGACCACCTGGTTAAGACCTCTGGCTCCCTAATTCCACAGTGGTCCCCTCTATTCCAGGTTCTCTAATCCCTATGCCCTTCTTTCCACTATATCTTCAAGAACCTCTCATTTCTCAGTTCTGGATCTCAGATTTTTTTTTTCCTCTATCCCTCTCAGCTTTCAGTCTCAAAATATCTTTGTTTTCTTTTGGACTGCCGTGCACTAACCTCTCCACACAGCTCACCTTAACTGCCTTACCCCAGGTGTTCTGGAACAGCCCACACCTATTTGGCCAGGCCCCTAGCTTTTGGCCTACTCTCTTTAACTCTCCCCAAATCTAAATTCATGTAGTGTATGGATGATATTCTCCTTTGCAGTCTGTCCTTACAAGTCATCCATCTCCCCAAAGCTATAAGAATTATTCATTGCTGTCTCATCAGACAGATAACTCCGTTATCTCTAGGGGAAACAATTGAGCTGATGAAGCTAGAGCTGTAGCCCTCCAAGGATGCCTTGCCTCACCACCGAAGGGAATTGATTCACTACAAACCACATTTCCCAAGTCACCTCTGACACTCAACAAATTCTGTTCTATTTACACAAGATTTTTCATCCTAATAGTCAGTCCCTGTCTCTTTTTGTCGAGGCACATCTCCAGCCCTTTCCTGAAGACTTGCGTTTCTTAAGAACTATTAGTGCCTCTTGTAAAACTTGCTAGATATCAAACCCTAACTCCAGGTATTGTAGCATCCTTTTCCTACCCACAAGGACAGGGGCTCACTTCTGGGGACTGACTGGCAGTTTGACTTTACCCACATGCCTACAATCAGTCATCAGACAAGTTAAGTCTCTCCTGGTTCTAGTGGATATGTACTCAGGCTGAGTAGAAGACTTCCCCACACTAACAAGAGGGCTCAGACAGTCTCTGACCTCTTTCTCTGGGAAACTATCCCCTGATTTGGCATTTCAGTCTCTCTGCAGTCAGACAATGGTCCTGAATATACCTCTCAGATCTCCTAAAACCCATCTAAAGCTCTCAGTATCCCTTGGCCCCATCATATAGCCACACTGATTAATATCTTGCATATCACCATAGAACCT